>MU622354.1:79738-90788 GCA_025399235.1 Backusella circina FSU 941 | reverse complement strand
ATTTTTGTCAGTTTTGTCTGGAAAACATCCTTATAATTGTGACTTCCCGTAACTATTATTTTTATTGCTACTTCAAAACAGAAAAACTTATACGTAATTACCTAGTAGTCCATTAAATTTTCAATAAATAAGTACAGAACAGTCATTGCCTGATCTGCACTCTGAAATCAAAGAACAATTATAGAGGACAAGATTTAATACAAAACCAAAAGTTCATAACATTAGTGATGTAGTTAAAAAAATCTAAATAATTCTTCAAAAAAAAGGCAAGAAAAAAATATGGCTTCAGCATGGAATTGACGACATTCTTATTAAATTTGTAAGTTATATTCTATATAATGTATATCCATATAATGAAAACGTATTCTCTAACCTTGTCTGGGTGATAGAACCAGTAACTGTATAATCCTTACGCTTTCTTGAATAATTAAGGAAATAGGTCGAGGCATTGCATCTATTGACAACTGGATCTTGAATCAACAAAATTTAGAGATAATTTGTGAATGACCAGCGACAGGGGTCTTGTTCAATCCAAAAGTTTAAATATCCATGATTAGAGGTCTTGTGGGAGAGTTTTTTTTTTAAAAAAAAGCTACCATTATTTGACTTTACATTGAAGTTGTAAAGCCACCTGTATTTCATCATTGAAAGAACGAAGAAAATAAGAGATCAGTGCAAATGTTTGTAACGAATCATAGTTTCGATATGAACATGTTCTTCTTTTTATCTGTTACACAAAAAGGTGGGAAAGCACGGATACCGTCGGATATTTAAAATGGCTTGTGCCTGAACCTTGCTCTTAATTTTTTTTAGGTCCATCATAGTCCTTGGAATTATTCTAAATAAATAAAATATATACAAAAGAGGTATATTCCAATGATAAACATCCTCAATTATCGAACCATTATTTCTTTGAGTCCTATTTGCTTCGTTTTTGATTGTTTTTTAAAAAAGGAAACGAGTTTCAAATTGGTAAGAAAATCGCTGGAAAGACTGTGATCAAAAATCTATTTTTTTTTTTTATTTGATGTTCACCCTCTGAGCGGTAATTACACCTTCCGAATAATGCTTATTTTTTCTCTTTCTAGTATGTAAATAGTCTTTTTCTATCTTCTTCTCTTTGTACCAAAGCCAACATTTATACTTTCAAGTTTAGACTAGCGAATAAGAGAATATACACTATTGTTGTATAGTATGTAATTTTTTAATTAGCCAAATTACTATTATCAGACTAGATTCTTAGTTGTAATAGTAAAAGTGTCAAATCTGAGATTGAAAATATGATTGTTTTAATGGTTCCATATACAACGCTTATTTAATTAAAAAACAAGACCATGGGATCTCTGTGTCTTTCATGATAGGAAGGTGGTGGATGTTCATCTCCCATTAAGGATATAATTGAATTTCTTATTGCTAATAATAATAATATAAAGTAAATAAACAAAATATATCCTATATTTATAAACTCATTTGCTTTCTTACGTTGGAAAGTTGGTAAAGATGAAACATATCTACGAACTATTGGTAACCTCGGTATTAGTTTTTATTAATATTATGATAATCATAGACTTACCTGGTAATGTTGCGCTTTGACTTCTTGTACGACCAGCGTGAAGGTGTCCTAGAAAAATGACATTTACTTTTTTTAAAAAAAAAAAAAAAAATAACTAAGAGGGTATTATTGTTTCTTACCATTTAAATTTGTTGAAGGGTAAAATTGTTGAGATTGATGATATTGTTGAGGTTCGTGCTGGTGATGTTGGGATCTAAAGCAACAATCAGTTCATAAGTTGTATAGGGATGTCATTTCATCTCTTATTCTACCTTTGACTTGATAAACTCTCTAATTGGTATAAGTTTTAGTTGATCTATTTTTCCTTTTTCTACCTATTTTTTCTATTTTACCTTGAGAATGACTTCTTGATGGAACTGAAACAATTAAGTAGAGCAGTTTTTTTAGAATATATTTTTTTTATTATTTTCCTTATTAAACAAAAACAAAAGTTACCTTGTGGCAAGTTTTTATTTCTAGAATTACCTATTTACTAAGTGTTAATATACAACAACAATACGTTATTATCACAAGGATACATTACTCTTTTCTTTTTTTGATTTTCGTTTAATTTCCTTTTTTAGCAGACGATGCAAACGCAAAACCTCTTCACGGAAACAGATAGCCTTATTTTAAAGAAAGAAAATGTGAGTGGGCGAATACAAGGTATCAGAGAGAATGGTATACTTTACATTCCGTTGCTGTTCTATATTGATAACATTGGGTGTACTAGCCTGATTTATATAAATGACAAGTGAATATGTAGATTTTGTAATTGTTTTTGTTTTGATTATGTACCGTTTGGTAAAGGCCAGGGCGAGGTGGTAAAGGGGCAAACACTCTCATCAATAACCAATCAATAGCTTGATGAGGATCCTCTTGGTGTGTTTTTAAAGCATGATCAATGACTTTAAAATCAAGGTCTGGAAACATCTCTTTTAATATTTGTCTTTGCTCTATTTCCATTTCTATAAAAGATGTAGAGTTTTTCAAAAAAAAAAAAAAAAAAAAATGAAGAGGAAAGAAATAAGACAATAAAAAGTTTATTTAAATCAAAATAAATTAGAGGGAAAAAAAAACGGAGCTTTAACTATAGCGAAGTCCAACATAAAAACCCGCCAAAAATGTTGACTTGAACTGAATATTATTAGTTAATAAAGCGATGAGGGTATTCCATTTAGACTGAACATCACGCTTCGTGACTTTGCCATCCTTATCGAGATCCATATGACGGTTATATTTCTGCTCGACACGATCCCAATGGATGGTCACGTAACCTAGACTTGCAAGATATTGCAAAAAAACGTAGCAAGTGCCCACACAAAATGCAAACATCTTGCCTACCTTTTTGATAAGTATACCAGTACAGACACCAAAAAAAGTGCCAAATGTCAATTCTCCTTTGCGAAAAAGAGGCTTGTTGGCCTCAATAGGCTGAATCATAGGTGACTGTTTAGAGGCATACGAAGCTAATTGTACGTCATTATTAGCTCATTATTCAACTCGAAGGATAAGCGCCTTTTACCTTCACAGTGTACGGGTTGTTTAAATAATAGAGGTGTAGCTGAAGCAGCAGTGAAGCTAGTCAAAGTGACAAGTTTTGTGGCAAGTGGTTTTTCAAACGTGTATTTTAAACTGGATTGAAACAGAGCTAAAAACAGTATTTATTAGTATTTCCTCTTTCTTCCTCTCTGTCTTTTATATATACACTTTGTTGCAGAGCTTGAAAAAGCCCTTCTTGGTGCTAAGCGCGTGGAATAGGCAAGTTGACGTGAAAGTGGACTCAGTTTGGAACGTAGCATTTTTTTTTCGTAATTGTAAATAAAGCAAAAAAAGAAACAATTTATTTCTCTGTCCATATTTAATCAAAAGTACCAGCAGAACAGTCACTTATTCATCGCGACTTGAATTTATCAGTGAGAGACCATTAAAGTGTAGCACTATATCCTAAAATCATTTGTAATTTAACTAATATAAAACAACGGAAAGACAATCATAATTTGAAAGTAAAGATGCAGAAAAAGAAACAATTAAGATCATATTGGCGACAAATGAAAAGCCAGATACTGCTATTAAGGAATAAATGATATTTCGAGCGCATGCGTGATAAATTACACAAGATTGTAAAGGATAGCAGGAGAGTTTACTCAGGATATGAAATTACGAATTAAAGGCCTATACTTAGCATCTATACATTTCATTTATTATCCAAACCTATTATCATACAAATAGATGGCGGGAAGAGCTATCCTAATAATATAACTCCCTTATTTTTTAATTTTTTGAAATCTTCAGTCCGCGAGCACAACTCCCGTCCATCGCGATGTTAATTTATCCGGGTTGCTCTGTTTTCGCCACCGGTGATTTGATTCGAACATGTAGGTAGGATGTGTGATGATGACGGTAAGCTTGTTGACCTTCCAACAATTATTGAGTCACAAAATACATTTGACAGCAAGCAATTTTATAAAGTGGCAGATGTATAAAAAAAAAAAAAAGAGGTTGAGCGTTTGCTTTCAGTGGATACAAAAGAGGAAAATGTTCAACATGTAGCAAGCCAAGATTTTGAAAGATTATTCTGAATTAAATTTATAACTAATAGCTATAATAAAGATGATAATTGAAAATGAAAGTGGCAAGGGGCTCGCTGTTGTTATTGATAGATAATTGGAAGAGGCGGAGGTGGAGGAATATGAAGAGGGTGAAGAAAAACGGCGAGGAAGAGGATGAGAGAGTAATGATGCAGATGAATACGAGTATTTTTATGGATATAGAGAAGTGAATAATGGTAAATCCGAATAAATAGTGGTAAATAGGTAATTAAAGTCATGCAGCCTTCATAAAGAACAATCTTTATGGTAAGGAGTACTTATGTCCTCTCAGGTCCTAATTCTAAATAGTAAATGATCGATCATTAGGCATATCATTTATTATTATGTACATTTATATTTGAACATCTAAAACCATACTTTAGCTTCGGATTTTTATACCAATATCCTTAATAATACTTCATCCACTTACCTTCTACGCTAATTAATGAAATGTATCGCTTTAAAACAAGATGAATATGTTGTATCATTACTGACATTATCCTTTTATTTCAAAGATATTTCTATTGACATTGGCTAACCATTGATTTTTGAAACTTATGTGTGTTTTCTTGCCGAAAATCCGTTCGCAAATATCTTTAAAAAGAGAATGAGTGTTGTGCAATATATAAATAAATAAAAAAAGACCTTCAAATGATCATCCAAGTTGGATCGCCGATTAAAAAACAATCTTTATGCACTTATAAAAAGGCAAAGATCTTTTTTTCATATCTAATCCCAATTTTTTTTTAAAATCAAAATGTCTTTTAAACATATCGTTGTTCTAGGTAAGACTAAACCTCCTAATATAATAGATTTTTTTTCTGACATGTTTTTAAAAAAAGGTTCGGGTGTAAGTGGTTTGACTACAGCCATCTGTCTTTTAAGAGAAGGACATAAAAATATTCGGGTGATTGGGCAATATATACCTGGTGATTTACACACTGATTACACTTCGCCTTGGGCCGGTGCTGCCATTGTAGCTACAGGACAGCCTGATAACTATCGTCAGCAGGATATTGACTGCATTTCTGCCAAGGAATTTGCACGTATCTGTGAACAGGCTCCCGAATCCGGTGTGATGTTTTGTCCTGGTGTACAATATGATTTTGAGAAACCAAAATTAGATACGGATGTTTACTGGGCTAGAAGAGTGTATTCAAAGGTAAATAGTGAAGGATATGTCATTTTGTTATTGTCATTGATATGTATGTTTATACTCTATAAGGTGGAGCCCATTCCAGAAAATGAATTACCAAAGGGTGCTTATTATGGTTATAAGTTCGATTCCTGTAAGTGCATTTATATATGTATATATTATATGGTTTTAACCACTAGCTTCTAGATACTGCTAATGTGACTACTTACCTTCACTGGTTGGTAAAGGAACTCCATCGTCTAGGAGGTCAATTAGAAAGATGCAATAATATATCAAGCCTTCAAGAACTGATAGAGGTTTATAAAGACTGTGATGTCCTTATAAACTGTACAGGAAAGGGTGCTGCTCACTTGGAGGATGTGAAAGATAAAAACGTACATCCTATTCGCGGTCAAACTGTGCTCTTACGAGCTCCTCATATCAAGGTAATACAAAACTTTATTTTTTTATCTTATAAAAAAATGCTAAAAAATATAATTAAAATATCATTAGATCCAATATCATAGTGATGGTAAGATTTCTTCATCTCTACACAAAGCAAAAAAAAAAAAACTAATATATAAAACCCAAAGCTGAGAATGATTGGACATATATTATTCCCAGATCGGATGGTAATGTCATCTGTGGTGGTACAGTTGAGATTGAGAACACCAATCCTAAACCACAGGATGAACAAACAAAGGATATTTTAGAAAGGGCAGCTCAATTATGTCCTGAGATCAAGGAATGTGAAATAGTTGCCGTTAATGTAGGTTTTAGACCTGGTCGCAACGGTGGGATTCGTATTGAAAAAGAAATAAGACGTAAGCAAGCTTTTTTTTTTTTTTCATCATTATATCTCATTTATCATTCATCATAGACCGATCAAACGGACAAAAAGTAACTGTGTGTCACAATTATGGACACAAATCCCATGGTAATAAAAGCAAAAAAAAAAAAGATGTAAAACGCGCTAAATAGTTTTTATAAAATATAGGTTATGCATCTAGTTGGGGGTCAAGTCAAAAGGTCATTGATTTATTGAAAAATGAGAAGCTTTCAAAACTTTAATAAAATCCAAAAGGTCATGTACCTCTGTAGTGAAACAAATATATTTACACATTTTGCCATATAATGCAAAGAGTAAACACGTAGGAATACCTTATAATGCAATCCATTATATATATATATAGTCGGATGCATATGAGAGTTTTTTTTTCAGTACTCTCACGAGATAGTCCAACATTTAAAGCCCAACATTGCTATATACTACTTGGAGTGTGTTCGTGATGGAAAACGAATCAAATTGTTTTTTCTTTGTTACCACCCGTTTAAAAGTAAATTTTATGTCCAATAAGTTTTTAAAAACAGGCCTATCTTGTTTAATGAGGGGAACACTGATAAAGATTAAACTTTAATTTTTTTTTCTGTATTCCATTTCATTTGATCTGTATGACATCTGATTCCTGAGCAAACAAAAAAAAAAAATTCCTATATAATTATCAATTCAGAGTAGTTGCTATAGGGTTTTTATCAAACCTATTTTCGAAGAGTAACATGTTGTTGCATGTATTATTAGCTTATCTTGTATAAAATAATGAATCAAAAATGAATTGGATAAAGACAGATAGAAGGAGTAATTTCAAAGTATTATAGCTCTTTTATTTATTTATTTATTTATATTTCTAAAAACTTTCTTAATGGGGAAACAGTAGAGATAAAGTTGATCTCTAAGCACAATTAAACACAATTATTTTATACATTTAAGTGCTACACTAACTTTAAGATGTAGAGCAGAAAAAAACATATGACCGTATACATCCCAATTATCTCCAAATTGTTTTCAGTAGATTCCACTTTCCTTCATACATTGTCGTAGCCACCATTCACCTTTTTTACACAAATTAAAGTAAACATCCATGGTCATCTATCCATTCCTTCCACTAAACACCTCTTTCTTATCCTGTTCAATTTTGTTTTCTAAACCTTTTTACTCTATCCTCGCCAATTTCTTCTTGTCTGGTCGTTCTCTTCTGTTCACTTCTATAAGCCCTCATTTAATTATTGCTGCTTTCCCTGGTTCTTCTTCTCTCCTTATGATATTGATCGCCTGAGTCATCGCCTTAATTTTTATTCCTGTGCTTCCGATGCTAAAGCAAACTTCCAAAAAATCAAGGCTTTTGTTTTATCAGGCTCCACTAGGCAAACTTCTTAATTGCCTTCCTCTATTTATGCCTGTTATGACTCTTGTTCTGCTTCACATATCCGATGTCTTGATTTTTCTCTCGATTCTAAGATCACAAAGCAAAACTTTTTTTCTTATCTCCCTGGTTTCTTTGACTCAAAATGATATACTCCAAGTAATGTTTGCTAAAGTTGTGTAGAGCTTGCCGGCTCTTTTCTCCTTTCTTAAGCTAACCAAAGTCATCCCAGCAATTTGTAAGATTTCTTTGGTTTTTTGGATTTTCTGGAAAACATCGTCTCGTTTCTGTTTATATTTTTGGACAATGGTATACGTTTCATTGTTCTAGCGACTTTCATTGTTCGCCATTTCTCCTGTAACAGTTTGTCCATTCTTAGCACGTCGTACATTGTATTCAATGAATATATTTCTGCGCTCAGCCATTGACTTCTGAACTATCCTCTGTAATGCGTCTACTTCTGTTTGCTGCAAGGCAATTTGATGATCAAAATCTCTGTCGTTCTTTTTATTTTTCTTTTTTTCTACTGTACTAGGAGTTGATTTTATAGCAGCACCTGGGTATTTACTAGTTAAACTTCCAACCAATTGGATAGTTTTCATTCCTGAAAGTATTCACATAATATGAGCAAATTTAAGGCTGTAACTGTCACATATTTCAATGTTGGGGTATTCCTCCATGTTTTTTTTCGGTACCTTTTTTCCCATCGTAGTTGAATATTACTCTTCGTATTGCTTTTCTAAGTTCTACTCGTTGTTCTTTTGACACATCTTCTTTCTTCGTATTTGAGGTGCTGGTATCGTGAGCACTTTCCCCAACGTCTTTCACTTCCACGTCTTTGCCAGAAACAGACGATCTTGAAATAACGTTTTTTTTTTTTTCTAAAACAAATTATCGTTTTACTTGACAACATATTAGCATCATTCTTTTTTTTTTTCGTAGCCAGTTACATATTCGGAAGTATCAAAACTAACTGTGTGTTTATTTGTATTGTTGACTTATCTTTTTGAGAGGGTAGATGAGAGTAGTTGGTTATTTTTTGTCAAGTATATTTCAATTCACCATATGATGTTCATGCCTGTGGCAAAAACACACTCCACCTATACTCAGTAAATAGCTTATTACTATTACTGCATGTTATAGATGGGAAACGAAAGCTAGGACCACATGTCTGAATTCATCTTTGTACTTAAAGTATGCAACTGAAGCAAGACATCGGTCACTAAAAGATATTGTAAGAGCCATTTTAGAAGAGTCTAAGTTTTCAGGCATGAATGACCTCTCTTGGTTACAAGAGTATTAACAAAAAAAAGAAAATATATACACACATCTCACTCAATATACCGATCATTTCAATCAATGTTATAATACTGCTTTATCATTTCATGCTGTACAGAAAAAAAAACAAAACAATATAAATAAAGAAGCTTTTTTTTTTACGTGTTTTAAAAAGTAGTAAAACGTAGTAAAAAAAAAAAGAAGGAAAAAAGTGTTAATTTTATTTCGAGAACAATCAAAAAGCCACTTTCCTCTTTTAAGGAGAGACACTAAGTCGTGCTGATCTATAAATACAACAGCGAAAATTAGCGGAAATGAAAAAAGGAAACACAATGTCCTTTGGTGCCACGTACCGAATGATCAAGGAAGTTTTCAGTTTTTTTTTTGAGCCTCTTTGAAAAGTCCAATTTAATATATTCAAACACTAGATGCGAAAATAACGAGAAAAACCCCGAGAGGTATCCTAAACGCATCACATATACAGAATCATTAACTTGTTTTATTCTAGTAAAGTAGGTTATATTTTCGAGAACTTCAAAAAATTGGTTATGTCACGGGGGACGAATTCCAAAAAAAATTCCGGTCGTATTACAAAGAGAAAATAAAACATCTGGTGTGCAAAGCATTTCTAATAAAAACATTTATGAAATCCTTAAGCGGATGAAAGTCTTATCGTCAATTATATAAGCTATAATACCTTAAAGGTTTTTAGCTTACCACTTTTGGGTTCATCAGATATTTCTAATATCATGGTTATAGTTTGACACTGTAATTTGCATAACTTTGTAAAAATTTCTAGTTGATAAAGAGTTTCCTAAGTTACATAAACTTGGATAACTTCGAAATTATTTATTGAACTCGACATGTAAGACAAGTAAAAATTTAGACTATATCCTAATATGTCTTTTGTCACTTTCTTAAGATAACCATAAGCGTTGTCAGAGTTCAGCTTAATTCTAATAAATAAATAAATAAATAAGCCGATTACATAATAATTACATTTATGATACAGTAAATGACAAATAAAGTTCTATAACTCTTTTTTAATGTTTAATGTTGTTATTAACCCTCTTCACGATTCTTATTGACTTTTTTTTTAACATATTTATTTCTGTTAGGTATCTCATCTCTTGGTTTTACACGTTCGTACAACAGTTATGGTATTTAGTCTTCCTCCAATTACTATTTACCCTAGGTAAATCAGTGAATTTGTATACGGGAACACAAGAGTAATTTATAAGAGGAAAAGAGTTATTAAACTTTGAAAAAGAGTAAAAGAACTTTTTCCGACATATATTTTGTTCATTTGTAGATGTTGCAGTGATATGATAAGATGTTATAACATTTTTATACAAGGAGACGGACTACAAAAGGTTACGATATCGGAGTAGGTATCAACATAATTGTTGAAGGTTCTGTTTTACTCTACTGTAATTATCTACCTTTAAGGTTCCTTTCCACACCACGGGATAGGGCATGTTTTCGTTTGATTCTTTTTTTTTTTGCTACGTGAATCTTGCCGAATAAGAAATCCGCTTTTGTAGGATAGAAATACGTATAAACAACAGCGAGATAAAATCTTAATGTTTTCCCTACGGACTTCCCTGGCTAAAACTAAAAAAGAAAATTTCGTTTTCTTTTGGAGTGTTACGTGGTGAGTATTAGTTGTATTCCCTTTTTTGACTGTAAAAATGAAAGATATTTATACATACTGTAGGCTTGCAAAATAGGTTAGTTAATTTCAATACGATAAAAAAATTGTCATTTTTTGTTATAATATGTTGTTTTCCCTTTCTTGTATTATTAGTTTTTCTTATACCGGTATCCATATTTTACAATTTTATGTAAAACTATGTTTTGTTTATATAAAGGAATCGTTGAAGAGCCTATAAGTACATTAAGGTTTAGTGTGAACCTTTCATTCACGAGTTCGCTTACTAAACAGTCGAAAAAGCTTGATTGATAGAAATGTACGTGTTATTAAATGTTATACATATTACTAGCAAGACTTGACATAAATTCGAATACGAATTCATATATTTGACTTGACTAGTAAGAACATATTTATCATGAAATTGTACTTACATGAAACAAACATATAATGACAATAGTATTTCTACAAGTACCTAGTAACTAAGCATAAATTATGTTGCTTTTGTCGAAGATTCATTATTTATTTGTACCAAGTAATAATATCAATATGATCTATAAAAAAAAATTACGGCCCGTGTTTCCTTCTTTGACGTCCATTATTTGAGTTTCGTTATTTCTTCTAGCGAAAGTAATAAAAGTA
>MU622354.1:49900-79713 GCA_025399235.1 Backusella circina FSU 941 | reverse complement strand
CGTTACTTAACCGAACTAAAAAGGCAAATATAATTTAAATATATAATTCGATTTATAAAGTTATTTTTTTTATAAATAACTATTTTTAAAGTAACTGTTTTCGATATAGCACTTATCTTTCCCAACATCTGTCTCTCAAGTAAATGAACATAAACGTACCCTTAGGTTTACTTGTTACTTTTTTCAAAAACAAAAATATATAAATTAACCCAGGTTCAACATCCATATTTTATAGAAAATAACGACTTTGATATGCACGGTATACGATACAAGCTGGTGTTTATATAATTCTTGGGTGATAACCAAAAGGAAATTATGCCCATAATTTTACTGCTTAATATACACTCTACTCTGATGTTAGTGGTGAGATCAAAGTTTTTTGAGGTAAAGGAAATACCTATAAACTTTAAAGTTTGGTCTCGTGACAGTGAGATTCATTGGGAATTGCTGAGATCGATAATGATATCGTATGGGTTGACTTCAATATTTTCCGAATTAAGATTATACTATGATTTGTTTCGTTTGTCGGTCCAACGCTTTATCCGTGTTAATAAGCAGCGTTACCATTTTACCATTAAAATTGTAGTAAGTTTGAGTAGCCACTGAATGTACTTTACCTTTAATTAATTGTTTCATTAATTTGTGATTATTACGATAAATCATTTACCTTCAAATTGTATGAATAATATATCAAAGGATGACTCTTATCATATCATAATTTCGCTGAGCATGAAAATACCATGTTATAATACATTGTCCATTTTATTTTTCTTTTTTTTTAATATTTATAAAAAAAAAAAAAATCCAGGTGGATAATGGCAATATTCAGGGAATCAAGCAGTCAACCAATAAGAAGCATATGTCACTTTTCAAAATATGCAATTTGTTTGTTTATGTCATGCTGTTTATGTTATTTTTCAACAAGCAATTTCTCTCGGAAATGTCGGACCAACTCCGAATATGAATTCTAAATATCAAATGACGCATTTGAACAATAGAAAAAACATTCTTTTTTAAAAAATTCTTTCTTTTTTTTTAATATATATACACTGTTCTTCCTCTTTTTTCTATAATACATGTACTTTCCAACCAGTCTTTCACTAGACCACCGTTCACCTCACCATGCTGGTAACCTCACTACCGAAGAGACCCAAAAATTAAAAACAATGTGGACACGTCTCCTAACCTTATTTGAACAAAAGGGTGATACCATCCAAAAGAAGGAAGTTGAAGAAAAGAAACCCAATGGACTCTTTTCAAGCTTCCATAAAAAGAAGAATTCCTCTTCCAATGATGAAAACCATTTCCTTGGTCAAGACTCTGATCCCCGTTGGGCCCAATACCCATTAGAAAAGGCGCTACTGTTGATCCCAGGTGACTTGCTCCGTAAGTCATTTTGGGGCATGGTGTGTACTGCCAATCCTGATGCCACACTGCTTCGATTTTTAAGGGCTCGTAAATGGGATATAGATCAGTCGTTTAATATGCTTACGAATACTCTAAGGTGGAGATTAGAGATGAGATTGGATGAGATGATTGCATTGGGTGAGACAGGATTGATACAGGCACTGGAGGCGTCAAAGAAGGGACTTGGTGAGAGTTTTAAAAAGCAATTGAGATTAAAGATGGTATCGTTGGGTGGTCCTGATAAAGAAGGAAGAGGAGTTTGGTAAAGGACAAAATTTTTAGATGGAAAAAAAAATTAGAAAAACTAAAAAAAGAATTTTAGTTTTGTTAATGTTCAAGTACATCATAAAGATAATCAACCTTTGGAGGTGATGAAGCTATTAACACTTTATATCATGGAAACATCGCGTATTATTTGCGATTATCCAATGGATACGGTTTGTATTGTATTCAATCTGGAGAACTTTACTATGGCGAATATGGTGGGAATAGCAATCGTAATAATAAATAGGAAAGTACTCATCATTTTTTTTTTTTTTTTAGGATTTTGAAGTGGTCAAATTTTTGGTTACATGCTTTCAAGCATATTATCCAGAAACACTTGGACTTTGCTGTGTTCATAAAGCACCTTGGGTCTTTTCAACAAGTAAGTTTCCTTTCATAAATCAAATGTACGTTCACATATCTTTTTAACTAAACACATATAAATAAAGTCTGGAATATGATAACCCCTATTCTGGATCCAGTAGTTGCAAGCAAAATCGTCTTTACAAAGAATGTACCTGAGCTTCAAAAATACATTGATCCAGAATGTCTACCCATCATCATCACGGGTGATCAAAGTAAACCTTCCAAAGATGAACGCACTGTATGTCCTCCATTAAAACCAGGTCATATTGCTGATGATGCAGAATTGAAGGGTTATTGGGATACAATCAATGATTACGAAAATACGACACGTCAATGGATACAGAAAAGAGAAGAAGATGATGAAGTATTGGAAAGACTCCAATTGGGACAGAAATATCGCGTTGCCCGTATAAAGGCTGAGAAGATGTTGAGAGGAGAGACTGTTTATCATGGTAAAGGGTTGGTGAATATTGATGAAAATGATAGGTTGATTTTGGATTATGGGACAACTTCATGGACACCACAAGATATCACAGAATGGGTTTAAAAGTCAGAATTATGTCGCTTTTTTTTTTTTTTTTACACAATACTCTTTTTTATTGTTGTTGGACATCCCTTTTCTTTGACATAAATAATAAATAGACATATTAAATAGATAAAAATAATAAAAAAAAAAGAGGCGAGAAAAGACATATTACAAAATGGAGAAAGGTGCAACTGTAATTCCAGATGAAGAATGTGAAGATCTTGGAGATCTTAGCGATTTCGACTTTGAAACAATGACATCAGAGGACTTCATCAATCCTTTAGATTTCGCTCCTCAAAACGCAAGTCAAAAACCTGTTTCTAAAATTGAACAAAAAAAAACTATTGATACGATTGAAATCGATGACTCTAGCCAAGAAGAAGAAGAAGAAGAAGAAGAAGAAGGAGAGATTGAAGATCTAGGCAGTCTTGAAGACGATTCCCTAAATCAGACAACAAGTCCAATACTTGATGATGATGAAGACAATAATGATTGTAGCCAGTTATATTCAGAAGCAACTTCAATTAATAACAATACAACTATTCCTGATTATAGCCAGTTAACAATTAAAGAGCTTCAAGTAAATTATTCATGCAAAAATAGATAAAAGGAGTAGACTCATTCTTATGTACTCTTACTTTAAAAGGTTTCAATAGCAAGATATGGGTATAAAAACATGAAATCACGAGAAAAGATGGTTTCCATTCTTGAAAATATTCGACGTTCTGAAAATCTACAAACACCACAAGTAACTTCAACAAATGACAACAACAATAATGAAGAAAAGCGAATGATCATTCAGCATATTAAATCACAAGAAAATGTATGGAAAAAGATATTAAGATATGAAACAGTGGATGTTGATGAAGTCTATCATGGTTTGACATGTAAAAAGAGTAGTGTAAAAGCAGTATTGGATGAATTTGTAAGTTATAAATATATCAAGTATAAATATATATATGTATATATTTATTCTAAATGTTAAAAATAGGCTGCACTAAAAAAACGTCATCCTCGACTCAACACTAATGCAGTATAATGTAATATACACTCGCTTATATATATATATATATTAATCACGCACTTGCTGTATTGCGTCCAATAATGAATCATCTTCATCATCCTGTAATAAAATAGCATATTAGTTCTCTCTACAAAATAAATAACAATAACGAGAATTACCATTTCAAGCGACCAAAGCATAACACCACCTAATCCCTGATCCTTAGCATAGTCAGCCTTTAAACTCAATGATTTGGGATTCTCGTATGTAACAAATTGTCTCTTTTTCTGATGAAACGAAAAGGGAGTTTGAGAGTCATCATCCCAAAAGCTACTCCAACCTGATTCACCCAATGCAGATCCATCACGTCTCATCGATCTCCATTGATACTCACCAGAGAAAGCAGACTTTGCACCAGGACAAGGGTCCCTCTCTAGTGTATCATGGACATCACCTCTGATCTGCTGACTACGGCGATCAAGGGGTGTTCCTAGTCCTTCAAATCTCTTGCGTGCTGTTTTGTGTGTATAGCCTAACCATATGTAAACTCTTTAGCACTTTTCATAAGGAACAATTAAGCAACACAAACCATAAAAGGGTAAACCCAAAAATAACAAATCAGGAGAGATACCAGCCTCCTTCCAATCGTCAATTGCTTTTTCAGCACTGGTCTTTTCACCATACAATGCAGAATTAGGCAAAGCTGTCTCACTGTAGATACCACTTAGATCATAAGCCATAACATAAATACCATCCATGTATTCATTCCATTCTCCATCAAGTTGTTCTGTGTTGTTTTGATCTTCATCCTTAAAGACATTGGTACTCACTGCTGCTGTAATGAGTTTGTGCTCATCTGGGAATTTTTGTTGCAGCTGTTCTCTTAATTGTTTGACAAATGACAGGAGATTTTCTGTATCTTGTGGATTTCTATTTTTAATAAATAAATAAAACAGGTAAACAGAAACAAATTCTATATACTTTACTTTTCATTACAAGTAACACCAGAAGGATCATTTGGGTATTCTATTTTTCCATCATTGTAAGTATACATTCATTAATCAGTATTTATTAATTCTTTTACCCCAGTCAAGATTGATGCCATTCAAGTTGTACTCATCTACCATTTCAACCAATTTATCAGCGAATCTTTCACGTGAATCTTCAGTACGTAAGATTCGACTAAAGAAAACAGAACCTGTCCATCTACGCAAATGATGTTATTACAGGTACAACGGAATAGAACAAATAAAAGTAATTACCCTCCTACTGCCAAACTAACACCTTTTCCATGTTGATGTGCTTCCTTTGTTACTGTTTTTTGCATTATGTAATCAGTAAACACACACAAATGTCATTTTCATGTTACACAAACCCTCTCTTAATTGTTCTTTATCGAACTCAACAAGATTGCCATGTTCATCAGGTACAGCAAAGGCATAAGCGATGTGATCCAATTTTCCCCAAGGAATATGCTTTGGAATATCCTATTTGTTATTACTGTTAGATTACCATTTCTATATAATAATAAGTATACAAATACCCAATCAACGACATAGGCAATCAGTCGATGTTCACCATAAATTTCTTTTGCTTCAACGTAAATCAAAGTCAGCACAAATACGAATAATAATACTAAATACTTGATCATATTTATAAAAATAAGTAAAAAAAGAAAAGAGAATATGAATGAATTATCATCTAGAATGGAGTCTCTCTTTTATATGTAAACGAGAATTACAAGGAGAAGACAACATGTGTTGTTGTCAATTATCAAAAAAAAAAAAAAAAAATCTGGGGTAAAACAGTTGGTCCTTTTTATTCCGAACCAATCAATAGGCTAATTAAATTAGTCTCTTCTTCAACAACTCTTATATTTATTTCCCTCTTTTTTACTTGTACCACCCCCCCTCCCTCCCCTTGGATTTATAAAGATGAATCAGGGCAAGGTTTTATTTCGAAACAGACCCCTCCTTTTTAAAACACCACTACATGGACGATACTATTCAACAAAGCCCACTGTATTGAGACGAGTGGTTCGTGGCACTGGCATTGTCACGCTGGCTACTACGCTCACTTTGGGAGTTGGAGGCACCGTCATGTATAATACAAACGATCAGTTTCGCCATGTTATGAATGCCCTGGATCGCTGTCGCATTGCCGGTGTGGCAGGCTCTATGGTGGCTTTCGATTACCAAAAGACACTCACCAAAGACTACGCTACCGAGCAGGAATACGAGGAGGCCAAAAGAAAGTGTCATTTACGATGTGCTCATCGGGTTCTTGACGCCATTCAGCGATTAGGAGGAGTTTATGTCAAATTGGGTCAACACATCTCGGTCATGCAGTACTTGTTGCCACCTGAATGGTGCGTGACCATGTCTGTCTTACAAGATCGTTGTGATCCTACCGAGCCAGATGCCATTCGAGCCCTATTTGAGTCCGACTATCTTCCTATAGATGAGCTCTTTGACGAGTTTGAATTTTCACCCATGGGCGTGGCCTCACTTGCACAGGTACACAAAGCACGACTCAAGGGTTCGGATGAATGGGTCGCTATCAAGTTGCAGCATCCCAATTTGGATGAGTATTGTCAGTTGGATATGGATACGGTTTCGTTTATTCTCGAGATTATAAAGAGGGTGTTTCCAGACTTTGGCTTCCAGTGGTTTGCAGATGAGATTAGAGAGAGCATTCCAAAGGAGTTGGATTTTGTGCAAGAGACAAAGAATTCGAAACAGGTGTATGGTAATTTTGAGAAGGAGATTAGAAATCACAAGACGGCTTTGGTTATTCCTGAGGTTATTTGGGCAAAGCGTAGAATTATGTGTATGGAATGTAAGTAATTATTCTAATTAGATATAAGGGGAGATAGTATTTATAGATATTTACATATAGTTATTCATGGTACTCGTGTTGATGATTTGGAGTATATGAAGAAGCATAATATTGATCCTAGAGAGGTTTCAACTGAATTGACTCGAATCTTTTCTGAAATGATTTATTTACACGGGTAAAGTAGAATATAAACGCCTTCAATGATTATATTAACTGATGATCTCTTCTGCTCATTTAGTTTTGTTCATTGTGATCCTCGTAAGTTTTGATGGTTAAATTGGTATACACCAACTAATAACAAAACGACTGTATTAGATCCTGGAAATGTATTTATCCGTCCTGCAAAGGATCCCAAACACTCAAAGTATAATTTTGATCTGGTGCTGCTGGATCATGGCCTGTATCGTGAATTGTCAGATGAGCTTCGTGTAAACTATGCACATTTATGGACCAGTCTCATCAAGGGTGATGAAGCTGGTATCAAAAAATATTCTCTCCGTGTCGGAGGTACTGATGTCTATCAGTTATTTGCATGCATGTTGACAGGTCGTGAATGGGCAAAGATCTCTGAAAGTGACTTGAACTCTGTCCGTTATGATGAGGAGGTGAGTCGTATTGCAGATGGTGCACTAGAGTACCTTGTCGAAGTAGCAGATATCCTTGGTAAACTACCCCGTACTGTTCTCTTGTTGTTAAAGACCAATGATTTGCTTCGTCATGTGGATGAGAAATTGAACAACAATGAACCAGGCAGTGTTTCGGATGATCGTATCACCTACGTTATTATGGGTAATTACTGTGGAAAAGCCGTTTGGTTGGATACCAAGCAGTATCTCTTAAACAAGATGCACACCTTGGGCTTCTCTTTAAATCTCTTCAAGGAACTGTTTAGAGCATGGTGGCAATATACCTCTTTGGATTACGCTTTGTGGCTCTATCAGCTTACTACTTTTTGGGCTGAAAAAGTTAGACGTGTTACCCTTTAAAAACAAAATCATTACATTACTTATAGACTCTACTATTATTAACCTTTATATTTTATCTTTTTTATGATAACGAATATACTACTACTCTCTCTCTCTCTCTTTCTCCTATAAGCCATACTTGTGTGCAATTATAACTAATCTAATAAATATTTACTTTCATTTATTTCTTTTTGAAATAACACTTTCCCGCCTTTTTTTTTAACTCTTACAGGATGACACGATAACAAGCAGTTGTTATCAATACACAGCTTAATTCTATATATGTCTTTTATTTATGAAAAAGACGTGTTAATGCACATTTTTAGTCTATTTCGTTGTCTCCATAAAAAAAAATGAGACTTAGTTGCACATTTTACTCATAGAAAATCTTTATTATTTAACTGCTTTGGGAAATCCTATTTTGAATACTCTATTAATTAGCTTATCCTAAATATTTTACCCTTAATGCGTATTATTAAAATGGGGGAAAAAGACTGCGTAGAAACAGAGTCAACCGTCTTTACAGCCGTTAATAATTGACACTTTAACGTAGAATGCATGAATAATGTGACTATTCCCCTTGGCTGCTTCTATAACCATTTTCATAAAAACATATACAATTTGTCTTATTAATCATTTCTTTGTTCCTCCTTCTTTCTTAAAACAGATATCAGGATTTACGAAAAGTCATTGTGTTTTAGATTTGTTCTTAATACTAAAAATTTAGGAGAAACCCTTTAATTGAAAGATATTTATAAAGAAAAAGTACATTGAATTTGTTATTATTTACATGAGGGATAAGATCAATCTGTATCTATCCACCGACTTATTCTATAATGTGCAATGCAAATAGCTGAATATGAATGGATTGAATCTTTGTAGAACCTAATAGCTTATCTTTTTTACGTTTGTAAAATAGAAAGGACATTGGTTTTTAGCTTAGTCAAAGCACTGACAACTATTTCATAGATTCTAAGGGCTTTTAGATAGACTTGTAGTCCATCCACATAATGAAAACGATTCCTCCGTTTTTACTTACAGAGTAAGTAACATGCATCGAGTTGATGACATCATATGACAGCAAACAAGTATCAATGAAAGAATTACCTTTTCAAAATGTAAAAACTTGGATATTATACGTCTTCCATCATCAATAGTGATAGAAAGATTTGAAGATCCAAGATGATTGTGTTTATGCATAATGAAAGAAGAATGAATCATGATAGCTGAGTGCAAAACAAACTGTTCTTTCTATCTCTCTTTTAAACAAGCCACACACAGATAAACATGACGTAATACTTCAATTTGTTTTCATTTTTTTTTATACCACTGTTTGGCCTGCTGCGTCGCCTATTCATTTTTTTTTTTCTTTACATTTTTCTTTTTTTTTTTTTTTTTTTAAAACTGTGAAAAAGATGGCTGAAGATTTTGCTAAAGCCAATCAATTTCAATATGCCGCTACTTCTAGTCTAGTCCTACAAGCCAATCGCAAAGGCTTACCGCGCCGTGACCAGGAACCCACTGGTGAACCAGAGACGCTTTGGGGAAAAATCGATCCCAAAGGATTTGGTTCGCGTGTAGAACGAGAAACACCCAAAGATATAGAAGAAAAGAAGAAAAAGGCAGCAGCAAAACGCACAGATGAAAATATGGAAAGACGTCGTAAAAAGAAGGAAGAAAACGCTCTCAGTAAAGCCTATGGCTATTCTTCTGTTCTGTCAGCAACAGAGGATTGGGAGGGTTTAAGCTATCGTCCTCGCACCAAGGAAACACGCGAAGCTTATGAACATATTCTTTCTTTTGTCTATCAGCATTTGGGCGATCAGGAACGTGATGTCATTCGAAGTGCAGCAGATGATGTCTTGGAGACGTTAAAGACAGACACGCTCAAGGACTTTGATAAAAAGAAGGCCATTGAGGCTGTCATTGGCAACATTGCTTCTGAAAATTTTGCTCAACTTGTCAATTTGTCCAAAAAGATCACCGATTATGCTGGAGACGGTGAGGGCATGGATGTCGACAATGGCGAAGGCAATGGCGAAATTGACGATGAGGTCGGTGTAGCCGTAGTCTTTGATGATGAAGACGATGAGGAGGAAGAGGATGATCAGTTTGAAATGAAGGAAGAGGAAGAAGACGAGGAAGAGGAAGAGGATGGTGGTCTCAGAAGACGAGTGGTTGCAGACGAGGATGAGGAAATACAGCAAGAATCTGATGAAGAGGATGGCTTCAAGACTGTCTTGCCTGGAGAGTCAAAGAAGAAGAAATCCGCCAAACAGAGTGCCGATAGCATATTTCCTCATGATATCGATGCCTTTTGGCTCCAGCGCCAGATTGCTACGCATTATCCTGATCCACACACAGCTCAGGAGAAGACGGTCGAAGCTTTCAATATTCTGGGTTCCGAGGCTATCAATATCCGCGATTGTGAAAACGAGTTGATGGGATTGTTTGACTATGATAAATTCGATTTGGTTCGCATCCTGACAAAGAATCGTGATCTTATTTATTGGTGTACGCGTCTTGCTCGTGTTGATGGTGATGAAAAGGTTGCGCTCGAGGCTGAAATGCAAAGCAAGAACTTGAGTTGGATCTTGCGAAGTCTAAGTGGCGATCGTCAACGTCGTGGTGAAGCCCTTGAAAGAAAGGGTGTTGTGGATACAGCAATGGAAATTGATGATGAGACAACTGGACGCAGTCGTGGACAACTGCCCACTACAGTAACAATTACTCCTGGCACTACTGTAGCTCCTCGTCAAATGTTGGATCTCGAGTCCTTGATGTTTCAACAGGGTTCTCATCTCATGTCCAACAAAAAGGTCAAGCTTCCTGATGGTTCTTTCAAGCGAACAAAGAAAGGGTATGAAGAGATTCACGTTCCTGCTCCCAAGCCTGTTTCTTTTGCTACTGGAGAAAAGTTGGTCCCTATTGTGGATCTTCCTGAATGGTCTCAGGAGGCGTTTGGTACCTCAAAGAGTTTGAATCGTGTTCAGAGTAGAGTCTATCCTACTGCTTTTGAAAGTGACGAAAATCTTTTACTTTGTGCTCCAACTGGTGCTGGTAAGACAAATGTTGCAATGTTGACTATTTTGCATGAAATGGGCAAGTATCGTGATCCAAAGACGGGTGTGATTGACTTGGATGCATTCAAGATTGTTTATATTGCTCCAATGAAGGCTTTGGTCGCTGAAATGGTGGGTAATTTCAGTTCTCGTCTCAAGTCGTATGGTATGAATGTTGCTGAATTGACTGGTGATCGTCAGTTAACCAAGCAGCAGATTGCGGAAACTCAGATCATTGTGACAACACCAGAGAAGTGGGATGTTATCACTCGTAAGGCAACAGACCGCAGTTATACCTCTCTGGTGCGTTTGATTATTATTGATGAAATTCACTTGTTGCATGATGATCGTGGTCCCGTTCTGGAAAGTATTATCTCTCGTACTATTCGAAACATGGAACAAACGCAGGAGTTGGTTCGTCTTGTGGGTCTTTCTGCTACTTTGCCCAATTTTGCTGATGTGGCTGCGTTTTTGCGTGTGGATTCCAAGACTGGTCTTTTCCACTTTGATAGTTCCTATCGTCCCTGTCCATTGAAGCAGCAATTTATCGGTGTAACAGAGAAGAAGGCAATCAAGCGTTTCCAGACTATGAATGAGGTTTGTTATGAGAAGGTCATTGAACAACTGGACCAAAAGGAAGAAAACCAGGTACTCGTTTTTACCCACTCTCGTAAAGAAACTGCAAAGACTGCAAAGACTCTCCGCGACATGGCTTTGGATAAAGATACCATCACTCGCTTCTTGAAACAGGACTCTGCAAGTCGCGAAATCTTACAATCTGAAGCTGCCACCGTCAAAGATGCCAACTTGCAAGAACTTCTCCCTTATGGTTTTGCTATTCACCATGCTGGTATGACTCGTGCTGATCGTACTTTGGTAGAAGATTTGTTTGCTGATGGTCACATCAAGGTGCTTTGCTCTACTGCTACTCTTGCTTGGGGTGTGAATTTACCTGCTCACGCTGTCATTATCAAGGGTACTCAGATCTACTCTCCAGAGAAGGGTCGTTGGGTCGAACTGTCTCCTCAGGATGTGTTGCAAATGTTGGGTCGTGCTGGTCGTCCTCAATACGATACCTATGGTGAAGGTATTATTATTACAGCTCACTCTGAATTACAGTACTATCTATCTCTGTTGAATACACAGCTACCCATTGAGTCTCAGTTTATATCCAGATTGGCAGATAATCTTAATGCAGAAATTGTGTTGGGAACTATCAGGAACCGTGATGAAGCTGTTCAATGGTTGGGCTATACCTATCTCTATGTGCGCATGATTCGCAATCCTAGTCTCTACAGTGTGTCTCAGGACGATATTGATGATGATCCTCACTTGGAACAGAAGCGTGTTGACTTGATTCATTCTGCTGCTACCTTGTTAGATAAGTGCAATCTGGTCAAGTATGATAAGAAGTCTGGTCGCTTCCAGGTCACCGAGTTGGGTCGTATTGCCTCTCACTTTTATGTCTCACATCATTCAATGTCGACGTATAATCAGCATTTGCGTCCCATGATGAGTGAAATTGAACTCTTCAGAGTATTTGCCCTTTCTGATGAATTCAAGTATATTCCTGTACGTGAGGAAGAAAAGATGGAGTTGCAGAAATTGTTGGAGCGTGTGCCTGTGCCCATCAAGGAGAGTATTGAGGAACCCACCGCCAAAATCAATGTGCTTTTACAAGCTTATATCTCTCAGCTCAAATTGGATGGCTTTGCTTTGGTATCTGATATGGTGTATGTGACCCAGAGTGCTGGTCGTATCCTTCGTGCTGTCTTTGAAATTTGTTTGAAGCGTGGTTGGGCCCAGTTAACCAAGAAGGCTTTGAATCTGTGCAAGATGGTAGAGAAACGCATGTGGCTACCCATGTCTCCTTTGCGTCAGTTTAAGGCCATGCCTCAAGATATTGTCCGTCGTCTTGAGCGCAAGGAGTTCCCCTGGGAGCGCTACTTTGACTTAAATCCTCAAGAGTTGGGTGAACTTATTGGTCAACCAAAGGCTGGTCGTACACTTCACAAGTATGTGCATCAATTCCCCAAATTGGATCTTCAAGCTCATGTTCAACCTGTGACCCGTTCCTTGCTCAAGGTGGAATTGACCATCACACCTGATTTCCAGTGGGATGAAAAGGTACACGGTTTAGCCGAGGCTTTCTGGATTCTTGTTGAAGATGTTGATGGTGAGCATATCCTTCATCATGACTACTTTGTTTTGAAGCAGCGTTATGCGGAAGAAGAGCATCTTGTATCATTTACTGTTCCTCTTCACGAGCCATTACCTCCAAACTACTATGTCACTGTTGTTGCTGATAGGTGGTTGCACTGTGAGACCAAGCTGCCAGTGTCCTTCAAACATCTCATTCTTCCAGAGAAGTACACTCCTCCTACCGATCTTCATGATCTTCAGCCTCTTCCTGTTAGTGCTTTAGGTAACCCAGAATATGAGAAATTGTATTCTGCATGGATCAATCATTTCAATCCTGTTCAGACTCAGGTTTTCAATGCTCTCTATACTACTGACGATAATGCTTTTATTGGTGCACCTACTGGCTCCGGTAAGACCGTCTGTGCCGAATTTGCCTTGCTTCATTTGTGGAATCAGCCCAAGGATTCTAGAGCTGTTTATGTAGCACCCTTCCAGGAGCTTGTGGATCAGCGTGTTGCTGACTGGCGCGAGAAATTTGGCAAGTTGGACAAGGAGGTTGTTGCCTTGACAGGTGAAACTAGTGCAGATTTGAAGTTATTGGAACGTGGCCATGTTATCTGCTGTACTCCTACCCAATGGGATGTTATCTCTCGTCGCTGGAAGCAGAGAAAGAATGTTCAGAATGTGGATCTCTTTATTGCTGATGAAATTCACATGATTGGGGGTGATATTGGACCCACCTATGAGGTGATTGTCTCTCGTATGCGTTACATGGCGTCTCAGATCCAAAAACCTATTCGTCTTGTTGCTTTGAGTACTTCTTTGGCAAATGCTCGTGATTTGGGTGAATGGATTGGTGCCACTTCTCACTCTGTTTTCAATTTCCAGCCCTCTGTGCGTCCTGTTCCTCTTGAAATTCATATCCAGAGCTACAATGTTCCTCACTTTGCTTCCTTGATGATTGCAATGGCCAAGCCTACTTATCTTGCCATCACTGCTCATGCTGGCAACAAACCCTCTATTGTGTTTGTTCCCTCAAGAAAGCAATGTAAACTCACAGCTGTTGACTTGATCACTTATTGTATTGCTGACGATAAGCCTCACCAGTTCCTTCATTGCAAGCTGGAGGAGATCCAGTCACTGTTGGACCGTGTTCACGATAGATCGCTTTTGGAAAGTCTTCAACATGGTATTGGTTTCTATCATGAAGCTTTGTCCAAGTCTGATAAGCGTATTGTTGAGCAGTTGTACGAGTCTAATGCTATCCAGGTGTTGATTGCTTCTCGTGATACTTGTTGGGGTCTTTCTCTTCATGCTCACATGGTGGTGGTGATGGGCACTCAGTACTTTGAAGGCAAGGAGCATCGCTATGCTGACTATCCTATTACAGATGTCTTGCAGATGATTGGCCGTGCATGCAGACCTTTGGAAGATGATACTGGTAAATGTGTGTTGATGTGTCAGTTCAACAAGAAGGAGTTTTACAAGAAATTCTTGTATGAGGCACTTCCAGTTGAATCTCATTTAGATCAATTGTTACATGATCACTTTAATGCTGAGGTTGTTACCAGAACCATTGAAAATAAGCAGGATGCTGTAGATTATTTGACTTGGTCCTTCCTCTACCGCCGTATGGCTCACAATCCAAATTACTATGGTCTTCAGGGTACCTCTCATCGTCACCTGTCTGATCACCTCTCTGAATTGGTTGAAAGCACATTGAATGATTTGGAGGAGACCAAGTGTATTACAATTGAAGATGAAATGGATTTGAGTCCTCTGAACTTGGGTATGATTGCTGCTTATTACAATATCAACTACACAACTGTGGATATGTTCAGTGTCAGTTTGAAGAACACTACCAAATTGCGTGGTCTCTTGGAAATTGTATCATCTGCTACTGAATTTGATAATATTCCTATTCGTCATCATGAAGAAGGTCTTCTCCAGCGCATCTATGATCGTGTTCCTGTCAAGTTGGCCCAGCCCAAGTTCAATACACCCAGAATCAAGACAAATGTTCTCTTGCAAGCACACTTCTCCCGTGTACAGTTGCCTCCTGATCTCCAGTCTGATCAAACCTTGATCTTGGACCGTATTGTTCCTCTCCTTCAGGCATGTGTGGATGTTATCTCTTCCAACGGTTGGTTATCACCTGCATTAGCTACTATGGAATTATCACAAATGTCTGTCCAGGCCATGTGGGATCGTGATTCACCTCTCAAGCAGATTCCCTACTTTACATCCGATATCATCAAGCGTTGTGAGGCAAATGAAGCCGAGTCTGTATTTGATATCATGGAGTTAGAAGATGATGTTCGTAATGACTGTCTCCGCTTGGAACCTAGAAAAATGGCCGAAGTTGCTCGCTTTGTGAACAGATACCCTAATGTTGAGGTTGGTTTTGATATTGCTGATGAGAATGATATCTCTGCTGGCTCTCTTGTCCATGTTGTTGTTCAATTGGAGCGTGAAATAGATGAAGGTGAGCAAGTTGGTCCTGTGATTGCACCCTATTATCCCAAGAAGAAGGATGAAGGCTGGTGGGTGATTATTGGTGATCCTGAAGAAAAGACTTTGTTGGCAATCAAGCGTGTCACTTTGGAGCGTAAACTTAATGTTAAATTGGATTTCACGGCACCCAAGCAAGGTCAACACACTTTAAAACTCTACTTGATGGCTGATAGTTACAATGGTTGTGATCAAGAGTTGGATATGGACATACAGGTTGCTGAGGGTGAAGAGAGTGATGAGGATGAGTCTATGGAGGAGGATAGCGATTAAATTAAAAGTTGTTGTATATTCAATGTTATAAATAAAATATAAAATAAATTAGCTTTTTTAATATATATAAAGTGATAAGATTAATGGAATGTAATTCCCTATTAACATGATATAAAAGATGTGAGCATACAATCGCCTATTTTTACGATTCTTGGCACTCTAATTCTTATATCCATGTCTTGCACCCATTATTAAATATTTAAAACCCAGTTTCATGTTCATTTTAAAGTTCAAAAACTTTTTGCTGTTTTGTTTTTCTCTTTCTTATTTATTCACTTCAACAAGACATAAAATGGACGCCGAACAAATTCGCGAAGGAGTAAAGTGTATGCAACAAGGAGATAAAGCGTAAAGTATATGTTATTCTCCTTCAACAACACCTTTTACTTATTCCTATACTATTTAGCTCGACAAAAGGCTTATTTCGAAAACCTGACTGGGACATTGCATCCGGTTATTATAACCAAGCAGGTTAGAAAGCAAGATAAGATGAAAAGCCATTGCTAATATTTCAATTCATTAGCAACTGCTTTTAAAATAGCAAAGTCTTACGACCAAGCAGTCCAAGCATACGCAAAGGCTTCCGAGGCTTACTTTAAAGCCGAAAAGTAAGCAAGAAAATGCCACGTATTTTGAAAATAAGGCTTATTAAACCTTTTCTTTTTAGTACACACTTGGCAGGAAAAGCTACCGAGAGCGCAGCATTCATTTTGGCACAAAATCTAAACAACCCCCAAAGAGCCGCTGAAGCCTACCAACGTGCCAGTAATTTCTTTATGACACAGGGTAAATATCATTTATCAATTTAAAAATAGAACAAGTAAACTAGAACCCTTTTCATAGGTAGTACGGACCGTGCTGCTGAACAACTGCAAAAGGCTGGAAGGTAAAGAAAAAAAAAAAAAAAAAGAAAAATGAGGGCTAGTTTATTATGATTTCATTATTAAATCATACGATAGAGCACTTGAGAACACCGATGTTAATGCAGCCTTTGATATGTACAATAAGGCATGTCTTATTTACGAACAAGAAGACAAGGCAAGATCTGCAACTGAAATCTACAAAAAGGCATCCTCTTTGCTTGTCCGTAATAAAAGGTAAAAAACATATGAGTTAGTTTTTTGTTAAAAGGAAAAGGTAATGACCTTTAATCAAGATATGACAAGGCCCTTGATATACTTAAGCGCCAAGCAGCTGCATTTCAAAAATTCACCAGTCGTTCACACTTGTATAAAACCAATCTTAGTATTTTGATTGTCCTTTTTGCCATTGGAGATGATGTAGAGGCTGGTAAACAGTTCTCTAATATGTGCGGGTAAATATTAATGAAATGGATACAAAGTTAGACACAATCTATAGTATTTTTTATTTATTTATTTTTACAGTAATGATGCAGGCTTTGCACAAAGTACAGAAGCCGAATTGGGTGATAATTTCCTTCGAGCCTATGAACAGAGAGATCAAGCACTATTGGAACACACAGCCAGAGATCAGCATATTACATTCCTTGACAATGACATTGCAAGACTTGCTCGTACGCTCACAGTACCTGGTGAAGTATTGAGTAGTGTAAGACCACAACAAAGAGGAGGAGAAATGGAAAATAGACCACTTCAATATAATAATAATAACCAGTCTTATCAGCAACAACAACCCTCTTATAATTCATCTACTTCTCCTCCTCCTCCACCTCCTCCAAGTAATAATAACTACCAGCAACCTGATAATAAGGGTTATTCTAGTTATCAGTATGAGGAAGACGATGAGGACTTTGGTCTTCGCTAAATGAAAAAAACATGGTCACACACATTCAATTTTACCAATTAAAAATATGATTAAACGTGATTATTTGGTCTACCTCTCTCTCTCTCTCTCTCTTCTTTTTTTCTGTTTTTATTATTACTCTTATTATTGTGTTATATATATATATATATCTATATATCTATATATACATATATCTTTAAAACATATTCTATTCATTCTCTTTCTCTCTCTCTCCTTCTCTCTTGCTTTATAAACATATATATACCAAATGGATAATGCCAGCACAACGATAACAACCAAAGACAAGTCATACCTATTTGGTGCACAAACAAACTTCTTTCAGTCGGATCCTTCAATAGCAGCCAAAAGTCATGAAAGCTCACCAAACGCTGTCCCTGTGCTGTTGACGTGTTCAAAGACAACAAGGACAACAATTGGTCGAGGCCACGATGCAACGGTAAAGATTGGTAAAGCAAACAAACGTGTTTCTAGGGAACATGTGGTCATTGAGCATAAACCACCTCATGGTTACGAAATGACGGTGCTTTCACCTAATGGCGCACTTATTGATCATATTGTGTTCGTGGAGGGTGAGCATGTTCCTTTAAAGGAAGGCACCATGATTGAAATACTGGGCACTCGATTGATATTTAAAGGAACTAAAGAGGAGGATGATCCGATGGATATAGCAGAGGGAGAGGAAGGTATAGAAAAGGAGGAGGAGCAGATAAAAGACATTGTTATGAGTGATAAAAGCAATGACAACAATAAATATAAAAAGAACAAAATACCGGTGACGACGAAAAAGTTGATGGAAGAGGAAGAACAACAAGAAAAAGAGAAAATCAAGACGAATGATAAAGAACAAGTAGTAAAGAAAGAAGAAGGCGTGGATAGTGATGATATGCCAATAGAGAATTTAAAAGTGCCTACGAAAAGTCCTCGCAACAGAAAACCTAAAATATTGGAAGACGAAATCATCAAAGTGCTTGGTAAGGAAATAGAGTGAGAGAGAAAAGGCGACTTTTTTTTTTTTTTTACTTTTTTTTATTATTGAACATCTCAGTTTCACTCATACTAGATATCTAGTATATACACGAAAATCAACCATGTCATGTAAAGATATCTTGCATCGATTGGAAGGAGAGTTACTAGAGAATGTATTCAAAGTATTAACCAATTCACCAGGGATTGGGTGTATCAAAAGGTTGGGCAAAACAGCGGATGGTTCACCTAAAGAGGATCTTTATTATTATAAACCTGATCTTGATACTGACTTGGAGAGGAAAAGCAAATACTCTGATGTTGGTAGAAGTGCAAGGAAATGCACAATGAAGGACACACAATACTTCTTTAGGGTAAAGAATCTAGATTTTCTCTATATCTTTCTCTGTTTTTTATCTATTGTTAATGGCTAAAAATACATTTTATTTTATTTTCAGATTCCGCCAAAATTGCCACACCGACCTAAAGCAAATAATCAAAAGAGGAAATCAAATAATGCAACACCTCTAAAGAAGTCCGAGGAAATCTCAGACGATAGTGATGATGATATAAAGTCAAATAGTAGCGGTGATGTGAGTGATATGGAAGTGTATGAGCTATTCAAAGATGTACAATAATACCATTACTCTTCATTTCATATATTACATTACATTACATTCTCTTTTTTCATTGTATAAAAGGATTACATATGTCCTTTTTTTTTTTCTTTTGAACCGATATTAAAGCTGTTCTTTCATTATATCACTATGTATTTATCATATTGAGGCAATGATAGTAGTAGTAACAACCATCCAATTATTACTATTATTTTGTTCTGTATATAAAGTCAATTGTAGGATCAGGGATGGTTTTGTGGCCAACAGGCATGGATCTGATGTGAGTTTTTTTTTTTCGTTTTGAATTCGGTAATTCAACCATGGACTTGGAAAGTCGATATGTAATCATTCTAAGCGCGCCATATATCGCTATAGCCACGCTGATATGCGAGGGTTCGATTGTCTATATAACGAGAATGTGTGTGTAGATATATTTTATATAACAAAAAAGGAAAAAGAAAAAGAAATATACAAATTACCAACATCTTTTATCAAGATAATATTTGCATCGTCCTCGTTGGCTATGGCATTATTTCCCTTGTTTTTCTTATAACTTTGAACTCATACTGTTTCGCCACTCCAAGAACTACTGCAGATATTTGTGTCCAAAAGTACGACAACAGGTAAATTCGTATTTCATCTTTACACACACTACACTAAGATGCAATTCTATATGATGTCAGTCTAGAGCTTTATACCATAATTAATCGACTTTTCTCAAAGAGAAAACTCATGTATTTTGTTCTTTTCGCTTTTTATAAGAACCTTGAGGAATTCTTTTATTGGTCAAGTCCTTTTGTTTCTCTCCATTGTAAAAAATTTAAAAAGATCTAACATTATTGTACTACAATTAATCAAGCTCAGAAGCAAAAGTAAATGACCTTACATTCATAAACATGAAATCAAAAGGTAGGCCTTTTTGTTTACAGATTAAAAATAAAAACAGTAATTAGATCAAATAAAATGTTTTATACACCATTTTAATCGATAATTGTTAGTTTCTTTTCTGATATCTTTGTGTAAAAACAGTGGGGTTACACTGTAGAACATGTGAAGTGAACATATATATATTTAATATTTTTATAGGTGAAAAAAAGATTAAAAAACTTTTATATTATTTTTTCTTCTTTCACGTAATTACAAATTTTTTTTTAAAAAAAAAAAAATGCTCTTAATAAGACAAAGTAGAGCTAGAAAAGAGACAGAACAGGTATAATTTATACTTCTTTCAATAAAGAATAGACGAAATTAAATCTTAATTCAGCAAAGACGCTCAACTTGGAAATCTGTTCGTATAAAGAGTGGCAGCCCAATTCATGTAAAGTTAATTATATGATAAAATCACGACATATAATATAATATTATATTAAATGTAGCTTATTCACTGCACATCATCGTCATCAAATGAGCACCAGCCCATACATCCGCTTGATAGAGCATCGTTAAATACAGATGACGTGAATCAACCTGAACAACAAAGCTGTTGTAAATACCCTAGAAAATACTTTAATATATATATTTCTAATTTTTTTCTTATTTTTAGGTCACTCTATTATCACATTTGAACAAGATCCAAATTTCATTTCAACTAACAGTAGCGTTTATGAAACACCTACTTCACAATCAAGCATATCACTCATATCGATATCCTCACCAATTATACAAGATGAATTTTATCAATGTGAAAGTACAACAACATCCGACGATCTTATTATCTTTTATAGTGATGAGGATCAAAATATGCATGAGATACAATTAGAATACTTTAATGAGCAAGAAAGCAACAATAACTCCGAAAGTGATGAAGAAGAAGAAATGGGAGAGGAACTACCTATTCATCGCCAATTTAATAGTAATGGTGGTATAATTCCTTTCTTTCCTTCAGAAAAGCCAATAAGTGAACAAGTGACTGAGTGTTTTTTAAAATATAATGTTCGTTGGTCTAGTCTCTTTTCAACAAAAGACGATCTATGGCGATCTTCCCAATTATTTAATCAACATGATGAGGAGAAAAAGGAAGAGAAGGAAGAGGAGAATGAAAAATTAGGATCACGAGAAAAGTCTATAGCAAAGTAAATGAGTAGCATGCATATAAAAAAGCTTATTCACACATATTCAACATTTTTTAAAAATAGGACATTGTTTCAGTTAGCATTTGAAAACTATGATTTCTCATCGTTGGAGCTTGATGCAGCTTTAAGGTAATAAAAATACATTTAAAATTTCTAAAAAGCAGCGTGGTTTGGAGGAGAGAAAAGAAAAGAAAGAAAAAAAGGAGTAGGATGAAGAGGAGGGAGACTAGAATGTTATTGCATTATTTCAAAATATAAACAATAAGATCGTATGTATATTTAACTCAAGTGCAGGTGCTTTTTTTCTGGTTCAGCACTAGCGAGAAGCTACTATTCAAGCAATGCATACGAATTAGATGAACTGATGTTACTCTTTGCCAGCCATTATCACCATTCAAACCCTAACCATATCTTTAAAGAGCTGGGTAAAAAGTGTTCCACCTCATACAACTTTCGTTTTTGCATTTTATTAAATCCACTTTATAGATAACGTTTATATTGTTTCCTATGCTCTGATATTGTTAAATAGTGAAATTCACGTAGGACACAATCGTGATACGCCGACACGTTTCTGTGATTATATTATGCAATTTATTTCAATCAATGTAAACCGTTTTCAGGATATTGCTTTATTTACACCAGATTCCCATGATTCAAGATTAAAACTAAATATTGCTTTAGAGGTAAAAAAAAAAAAAAAAAAACAAACAAGTGAGACATAATAATTTAATGCCGCAATAACATTTGTTAAACAGAGCCTTTATTATTCAATTCAAAAGAATCCTCTCCTACCTGGAGCTCCAAAAAAGGTAAAGTGTTGATTCTTTGTGCCTCTCCTTTTTTAAAGTTTTCTCACCCTATAAAACCAATAAGAATGATAACAAAACACTTTCTATCAAATCAAACAAGACAAGTTCAACAACATCGTCATGGATCAGTGTCAAGCGAAAAGACTTGATGATGAAGAAAACAGGACCTCACAAAGAAGGACCGCTGGCTTTTAAACAAACCGATCAAGAGACAGAACCATGGATGGCGTGCTGGGTCATTCTTGACTCTGGTTATCTTACCATCTATATTTATAACGCTAATAATGACAATGGGCACAAGGAGTCATTGGAGCATTTAAATGGTCAAAGTCATCAGGTAAGCAAATTTATCGTTTTATAAAAAATGAAAATTTTATAAAGAAAATTTTTATTTTTATACATTTTACAAAAGTGTTACAACTATTTCTATTTTCATCCAATTAAAATCAAATGAAATGAGAGCATTTTAGTTTTTGTTTTATGCGAGATTATCATTACAAAAAAGGAAATGAAAAAGATCTCTTTTCTTTTTGTATACCAAATGATAAACAAACAAACAATAATTAAAAAAATAAGTTTTTTTTATATAGAAATATAACAAGATCAAGCTCTACCTGGGTCATGCCTTGGCAATGCGCAATAAAGTAGAGGAAAGACCACATGGCTTTTATCTTCATATAGACCATAGGAAAAGCACTTTCTATTTTGATTGTGGGTCTGAAAATCAAGTGAATGAATGGGTCCAGCATTGCAACTATTGGGCTGCTTGTGAAAGTAAAATGCCAACTATAAATCATTGGCGTCCAGCTGGTGCTACCTTTTTAAACAAAAAAGAGCAACGCTTAGATATACAAAACTATTTGGATCATTTATTGAAAATGCAAGAACCGTTAACACTTCAACAGGTAAAATAATAATACATTGTTGCTTGTTTTATTTATATTTACTCATCTTTATGGTAATACAACACAAAGACCGAGAGAGATATTATTGATTTTGAAATCAAGAAATGCAACCATTATATAAACGCACTTGATACTCCAACAACAACCACAGTAACTTCCATAACACCAAACGTATAAAATGGAATTTTGTACTTTTTAATTTCTATTAAAGCTAAACTTAAAACATATTCATCATTTGAATAAATATATAAATAAAGAAATAAATAAGAATTAATATTATAACAACATTAGCATACGTTTGTTTTCATGTATAACAAGTATTGTATACATAACACGCAGCTTCATAGTATATTAATGATGATGATATTATATAATAGTTGTAAATAACATAATAGTTCCGACCCAAGCACAGACTACAACAATTTCTGATTTTTCCCACGTATTTCTCACGGAACCCAAAATGGAAACAAGAGGTGGTGAAGAGTAGAGCGTGATCCAAGTTAATAAATTTTGAGTCTAAAAGAGGGATACTCCTTCATTCGCTCAAGTCACATGCAGACTGTCAAATAGGAGAGAGGAGATTAAGGCGAATTATATCTCTCAAGCTTATCATTTCCCCATTTGGTAAAAAGACCACCTGAAATTATAATATAAAAGAAAAAATAAGGGCGTAATAGAGGTGAAAAAGAAGTATATTTCTATATAAATAAATAAAAATACTCAATAAATTTTCTTTTTTTTTTTTTAGTATAAAAAAAGGAGGGTAGCCTATATTTATATTTCTATTGAAAATATATAAAATAAACTTTCTATATAATACAATATTTTTTTACAAAAACAAGTATTTTTAAGAATAAAGCGCATATATTGTCTTTTATACATATCCATCACATTCAATTGTGTCACATATATTATCCTGGGAAAATGGGTGGGAAAAATGAATGCCTCATCCGATAAAGCTTACACGTGATTGGATCTTATAGCCATCTTATCTATTTTTTTGCAGTTACCATATTTGTTAATCGCAAAAAAAAAAAGAAAAGAACTATAAAATAAAAATCCTAATTCTCTCTTTTTCTGTCTTTTTTTTTTTTTTGTTTCTTCCCCTCTTTGTAATTTATTCTTTTTTTTTTAAAATTTTAAACATACACATATAGCAGCTATATACAAATATATATTATGGAACAGCAATCACATATTATTACAGAGCAAGTATTCGGCAGTAGTAGACGAGTCCAGTTCATTGGTTTGTCCAAGCCTTCACCGATGGACTCTCTTCTAAGCGCCATTGATCATGCACAACCTATTCGTTTACCTCGTCCTTCTGATAGATTAAAAGACTCTACACAACAGGATCAACAACTACAACAGCATCAAACAATGTCCATCGAGTCATTGATAGATTCTAATGTAAACGGTACCCAGCATAGCTATTACAGCCACCCGCGCCAAACTGGAGCCAACCATGAGATCAGCTTTTCTTCACTCATTACTTCAGATAATCTTAAACGTAAATGGAGTAAGGAAGATGTAGATCCCAGTAAATCATCACGCCGTCGTCTTGTTGCTCATGCACCCTCTCCTTTATCGGACACAAAAAATGATAGACATAAGACGACCATCACTTGCCTTCATGCTTCGGTCGCACAAAAATCATATGGGTCAGAAAAGCGCTTTCTTTGTCCACCACCGATTGTTCATATGCAGTCATCTTCCAATTGCACAATGACACCCGAAAAGCGCTCAGAAAAGATGCTCCTTTCCATGTCGGTAATGGATGATAAGGGTGAAAAGATCCTTGAACAGCGTTCATTATTAGACGAAAACCAAAGCGGTAGTTTTAAATATCTTCATGTTACTGGCACAGCAAAGGCAAAACTATTCTCTCTCAATGTCAACTTACTAGCTAATAACAGTAATATCCCGGTATCACCCTCCTCGTCTTCAAACAGTACTCCGCCACCTACCTCCGCTCCTCATGTACTAGCGTCTTTTACTTCAAAACCCATTTCAATTATCTCCAAGCCATCCAAAAAGACAGCAAAAACCCGTAATGTTTCGACTTGTATCCTATCGAGTAGTCCTGTTTCTTTGTTTAATCGAATTAATTCACAAACAGTTAGAACGAAATATATGACCTCATGTAATAACATGCTGTGTGCAAAAAATACAACTTGGTCACCATTTGATATTATCGTTGTGAATCAACCAAAACAACCCATTAACTCAGCAACTACAAGTAATAACCGTAGTAATAGACCAGCACCACCACAAGATCACTCAAAAGCACCCGCTGTTCACATTACTTATGGAACCGAAATTATTCTTCGAGATTCACAAACTGGTGTTTCGTCGCCTGCACTTATTATCCGCAAGGTAGACAAAGGTCGCATTGCGCCTTGTGCGTATGGTCCTGTTAGTCAAATGCAAAAGATTGCGCTACAGTTAGCATCTTCTATTGATTCCCAACCTGTTTATCTTAGTGCAGCTGGAAATATTTCAGAAAGCACCTTGTCAAATTCTCTAAGTAGCAACGATCATCTATCTAACAATGGTAACTCAAGTTCTAATACATGGTTGGATTATAATCCCTCAAGGATTGTACAGCCAAGTCCTGGTTCAATGGAATTATGTCATGAAGAAGTGGATGATTATTTATGTTGGACTATCGTTGGTATTGCCAAATTTGAATATGATTATTATGAGAATGATGACGAGGAGCAACAAATAATCCACCAACAGAAGAATAATAACATTTTAGAAGAATCAACTACAACACCACCTCCTTCACCTCCACAAAAACAACAACAGCCTGCTCGTTGTATCTCTCCTTTTCCTATTTTATCAAGTGTGCGTTATGATACAAACAACCATACTTTGGATGTGGTCGGCCATCATCTTATGCAAGCTGCGCCAGTACCCAGATTACTTGACCTATGGTTAGGTACACATGGACCTTTGAATACCCGGATATCATCATCTACTAAGCAACTTAATGAAACTCACTGGACAGTAGATCTACCCTGTACTCAGGATCTATTGGTTTCTAATCATGATTTATTGGTTACACATCCCGATGGAAGACGCAGTTTAGAATTAGCTTTACTACTTGTACGTCAAGACGGCGTTGTTTATCATTCAGGAAAAGCCCTTTCTTGTGATATAGTAAATGATGCTGGTCGATGGACAGTGATAGCAGCTACAAGTGCTTAAAAAAAATTACTTTGTAAAGATCCCTCCTTTCTATTATTTATTATGTTTATTTTAAAAAAAAAATCACCTTGTATATATTGATCTATATTGCTTTTCCAAATATGAAAATAAAATACAAAAATTCCGTTATCGAAAAAAACTTTGAAGTGTGGGAAAAAAAGACAGGAGTGGCTCATTTAGAATGAATCATATTGAATCGGCTTATTTGATTGGCTGGTACATTTTTATGCATTAACCAATTATTTGTATTAATTTAGAGGGGTCTTGTTGAGTTTCCGTACTTTTCCACGCTTGAACAAATTCACAAAAAAAAATTATATATTTATGATCGATAAAGGTTTTTAAAACTACGTATTGTTGTACAATCATCTCGGTTGTATTAAAAGGGCTTTTCTTATGTAATAATTGAAGAGGAAATTGAATATATGTTTATTGTTAGAAACCAAAAGTGAAAAGTAACAATAAAGGGTTGTGAGCTATTGTTGTTAAAGTTGATGTAATAAGGAAAGAATAAATAAAGAAAGAAACATATATATGCATTAAAAATAGAAGGCCTTTTTCTTTATGTTTTCACTTTCTTTTCGAAGAAAAAAAGAAAAAAAGATTCTTATAGTATCTTGATGGTTTCATATCGTCATGAAAACGTTTACCTGTTTCTTTTTTCTAAGCACAAGAAACGTCACGTATGTAATAATGTGATACTTTGTTGTTATATTATTCATATTATTTGAAATAAAAGTAAATAATTTTTTATCTTGGTCCTTTCTTTTATTTTATCATAAAATGGAAGACTTTCTGAACACTTTACCCAGCTTTGTGCACGATTATTTGAATAAGTATCCTATCAATGCGCTGAGTTTGTTAAAAGAACTAGTATGCTTTGCTGTCTTATATTCGAATGACAGAGATATTATCTGCCTATTAACTGAGCAATTGTTACGAGAAGGTATACATTGACATAATAATACTAATTAACTGTACTACTAAATGTTCTAAATTAGAAAAAAGTGTCGGTGTCCCTGAGTTAACAAATGCATTAGAGAACCTTTTTTTACAAGAAGAAAGGATATCAACTCAGGAAGAAGAAAAGAACAATGAATTGAAGATGAAGCAAATCCGGGATAAAAAGAAAGAAGTTGATCATATGATAGTCAGTGAGAAACCACCAAGCAACTTAGCATCCCTTCGGATACTTTGTAAATAACCCATCTCTCTTTTTTTTATTGGCATTTGTTTTGTTTTGTTTTTTAAAAAAAAGAAAAAGCTTTAAATCATTGATACATTACATTACATCATGTAGGGCATGATTATCCTAAAGAATTAGAAAGGTATAGCTGACTTCATATGGTATTGATGTTATATTAAAAAACAACTTTTTTAGCCAAATCAGCATACCAAAGATGAGCTCATATCATGAGATGTCATATGATAACTTAGCCTCTCATAACACTTCTGATAAATATTGGAAACCAAAAAAAAAACCTCGCAGTAAAAGTCCCGTCTTAATTAATAGCAATAATAGCAGCACCAATACGTCTCAAAGATCCTCATCAGGTAAGAATCTATTTTTGATAATTTAAAAATATACTGAATCCGATATCTACATCACATTTGTGTTCCTCATCCTCCCTACTTGAAAAGTTACATTATCAGATTCACCTACACCGATATCACCTATTTCACCACTTTCATTAAAGCCCATATCCTTTAAAAAACCAACTTCGCCGCCATTACTTTTACGAAAGAGTATGTCTGAAACAACAGGAGGTCGTTTTACACTTCAGAGACCTGGTAGTACATTTACCGTCCAATCACGAATTGATCATGCCCAACGTAGACAAAAAGAGCTCGAAAGAAAAAAACTCTTAGCAATGATGCCATTGGAATCTTCCATTAGTAAGAGGTTAAAACAGCGAGTTAACTCTGGTGTTGATTGGAAGGCAATTAAGAATCAAGGAAAATTAGCACTTGATAGTAAAAAAAAATCTATAGATGGCTCTTACATTTCATTTTTGAATTGAAAGAGAAAAAGAGGAAACATGAAATAGCTATTTTACCTTTTCCCAAAAATCAAAATTAGGTTTTTGTGATAAAAGCTTAATTTGGTATAACCTTATTTTTGAGTTTTTACTTCTTTTTTTTCTTATTTTTGATGAGATCTTCTTCACCCAATTTTATTGGTGAACTTTTTTTCTGTTTTGTTTTCTGACGGAGTAGAAAAAGAAAAAGGATAATCTACACTAAAGTGGATTTGATATGAATACTATAATACTGAAAAAACAGTAATAATTATAAAAAAAATTGCAACAAAGCTGAATTTAACTTGGAAATTGATATTCACAAAATAAAAGTGTAAAAAACGAAACAAAAATAAAATATACCTTATTTATATGGAAATAAGCGCACTTAAAAATCACCCGACTGATCGGCAGAGACCGATAGTATATTTGGTAAGGCGTGGAGGGAGTTTTTTTTTTCGGATTTCGTATTAGTTTAGTTCAAACTCAATCTTTTATTTTCCAGTCATCATATCGAGATTAGCAAAAATAAATACCCATTTTTAATATCTTTTTACAAAATCCAATTCGAGATTGTCAGGGCCTGCAAAATTCAACCCTTTGGAAATAACACCATTTTTATGGATAGAATCCTTTGGTAGAGTCCAACTATACTTCCTCACTGTTTTTTTTTTTTTTGAAATAAACGCAATTAGTAGTGAAATATATATCAAACAAAAAAAAGGATTAGCACTTACAAAGCATCAGCAGTACAGTTCTTATTTCAGCCATTGCAAAATTTAAGCCCACACAAGTTCGTGATCCGTAACTAAATGGCGCATATTTTACACCTTCTGTTTCTTCGCTATTTGGCAAAAAACGATCAATGTTAAACTCGTCTGGATTATTCCATTTGGTTGGGTTATTCATAAGATCGTTCAGGCAAATTGTAATCAAGGTACCCTTTGGAATAAAGGTATCGCCAAGATAGGTATCGTCTTTGGCTATCCTATTGCTTAAATGTGCTACACTTTGCTTAATTCTCATGCCCTTTTTTTTTATGAAAAAAAAAGAATAGATGTTAGAAATATATTTATTTACATACATTCTTTTATGTATTTAAATTAATTACTATTTTTTAATTATATCAGAATTTTTCCGGTATTTAGGTCGTAAGGTATCTAGCGAAGGATATTTCGATAAACCAAGTGTGAAACTAGTTCAGTAATTATAGTAACTACTATCACTTCCTGGACAATTACATAGACTAAATAAAGTAGCAATAAGTGAGCTATAGTATCCGTTTCCCCCTAAATCATTCAAAAAAAAAAAAAAAAAAAAAAAAAAAAAAAAAAAAAAAAAAAAAAAAAATTTGTATAATTTTCAAATTTGTATTGATTAGTAAGAATAAGTACTTTCTGAAACTAAAATTACGCCAACAAGTCGGTTTTTTATTGCTTACCAGCCTCGCGTATGAACCGTAAGTGGTCCGATGATCTTTCGGAGAGAAAAAAAAAAAGGGTAAAGACCTTTTGTTAAAAAATACCTACAACGGGCCTGCCTCTGTTACCGTGTTTCTCGACCTATAAAATATACTGTACTAACTACTGTACTAACTTTTTGCGGCACGTAAGCCTTGTTTCTCATAGCTCTAGCTCCTTTTGCTTTTTCTAAACGACTGCAATTACAATCTTTTACTTTAATTAGTTTCATATGGTCGTCTTTTCTCCAATTGTTTATCAGTCTATTTCCATATATCGCTCTCTACATATACTTTTACTAATGTATACAAATTTGAAAATTATACAAAAATGTTCCGCCTATATTAACGTAAAAAATAACGACCTGTACTATGATGTAGTTTATGAAACCGGATGTATACAATGATAGAACGTCATGTAGTCCAATCTATACTAGGAAGTAATGAATATAATAAAATAGGACTAACTATATGTTATCCTATAAGTTCTTTTTCGTTCTTTGCTTCGTTACCTATATGATCCTTTAGAACTTCTCGTACATATAGGTTGGTAACTCGTATGATTCGTCAACAGCATGTAACTGTCCCACTAATTTCTCCATAATTTATATAGTA
>MU622354.1:0-49875 GCA_025399235.1 Backusella circina FSU 941 | reverse complement strand
TTTTCATCTTGATAGTTATCATGCGTTAAATTTATATGCTTTTATTTTACAAATTTAAACGCATGTCAAAAAAAAATATAAAATAAAATATTATGTTTTATATGCATTTACATGTTTTGGTTACACATTTATATTTGATTTTTTAACATTTGGTATCAATGTGGCGATACTGTTTCAATCGGTCAACTAAAACGAACATTGCTCGGTGATTGAAAATGGTTTTTTCTTTAAATCTATGGTTAATAATTGTAAATTTGAATATTCTGCACAAATCTGCTATAGGAACAGATTTTCCCTGTTTATTTTCTCTTTTCATTCATACAAAATGAATATATAAAAAAGTAACTTTATTGTATAAACTGATGTTCCTTTTCCTTCCTTTTAAGTAATTTAATCATACTTGTTAAAGAGTTCAATAGCTGTTCCAATATCAACATTGCCGCCACAAAGTACTACACCAATTCTCTTTAAGCCCTGTTCTTTGGCGGTTTTTTGGAACTCATCACTCAGTGCCACAGCAACGCCCACAGCCGCGCTAGGTTCAATACATAATTTCATGCGAGACCAAATCAACTTCATGGAGCGAATAATATCTTGTTCAGACACAGTAAACACATCATCAATATTTTGGATATTTTTAAAAGCTAATTCACCAAGGTTTGTTAGTAGACCATCTGCCACAGATCGAGTGCCTTGAGGGTTTGTTGAGTGTTCCTTATTTTTAAATGAACGATAACAGTCGTTTACCAACTCTGGCTCAGCAGCAAATACCTTAATGTCAGGTTTGAGTGACTTGGCAGCAACGGTACAACCGGTCAACATGCCACCTCCACCGACAGGAATGATAATAGCGTCTAAATCATTTACTTGGGATAAGAGCTCAAGTACGATTGTTCCTTGGCCAGCGATAACATCGGGGTTGTTATAAGGATGAATAAAGGCGGCGCCTGTTCTTTCAATAACTTCATTTGCCTATCTTGCTATCAGTTTATTGGCATATTTATTTGTTCGTCCAAGTCACTTACTGTACGCTCGCGGGCTTCCAAAGTAGGTTCGCACTCAATTACCTCTGCACCATAACCTTTAACTGCCTCCTTCTTTACTAAAGGTGAATTGCTAGGCATAACGACGTAAGCAGGTATACCAGCAGTTTTGGCTGCTAATGCCAATGCCTGCGCATGATTACCTAATGCAAGTCATTAGCAAGTCTAATTATTTATATATATATATAGATATGGGATGATCCATTATTGGGGCAAAGTATCAAAATACAGTGTACCCGAAAAAGTAGATTTAATAGCACCGAGGAGCCTATACCCAAGAGGTAGTTTACTTACCAGAAGAATGGGTAACAACACCCTTTTCTTTTTCTTCCAATAAGGCAATAGCGTTGCTTGCTCCTCTAAACTTGAAAGCTAAAACAAAAAGTTTAGCTCTTCTTTTTCTTTATCTTTGCTTGTCAACTCTTTTTTGTAATTTCGAACTCACAGCCTGTTTTTTGAAGCAATTCACATTTAAAGAATAACTCGACCGATGACTCGGAGCTGGCCAATGAGTTCAATGTTGCACTAGTTAAGACTGGTGTGCGATGGACATTTATACGTTCAGAGGCTTGAAGGATCTTTTCTACTGTTGTCATTTTATAAACTAAAAAAAAAAGAAGACTGAAAAAAGCTGGAAAACTAAAAAAAAAACTAAAAAAAAAAAAAAAAAAAACGAGAGGCCTTTGTGAACTCCGTTTTTTCTCAGGATTGGTTATACAAGATCAGGCTTTAATTTATTATTAGGGGTAACGCTGCCATGAATCATCTACAACACCAAATGAATTACTAGGAGGTATATAATGGGATTGAATATCATTGATATAATGTGATAGGTTATATGAACTACCAAAGGTAGTGATGGGTTGGGTTAAAGTGTTTTTTTCTTCTTCCAGCTGAGCACAATTGAACCAGGCGATCCATCGTTCGGCTGAACTCTGGTCTTTTACTTGTAGCAGGAAGGAATGGTGATCGTCTGTGCATACGCGGAAGATAAAGTGTTCGTCATCGACGATATCACAGGACACATAGTTATATTGATGAGCGTTACGGTGATCTTGCTAAATAACAACAGCAAAGAGGTTTAGTTTAAGGCACACAATCATGATGAGTTATAAATTACTTACGTCAGATATTATAAAAACCCTCCTTGTTGGTAAAAGAGTGATTTGCTTTAATTCCCATATTGATAAGAAGTCAAATTTAGCCAGTTTTTTGACAGGTAGAACTCCTTGATGGGCCTTTACTGTGAAATCATACATTTCTTTAGCTACTTTATTCAGTCGCTGATCATTTCCGGTTAACTCTGCTCTACTATCACCATTGACTTGATAAATACTAAGTTGACTGTGTTTGATAATGTAAGCTGCAATCACAAGGAATTTAGGTAGATAAAGATGGAAAGGGCAGCGATGATATTTCTTAGTTGACCTCTGTTTTTAATCAATTGATTCATTCTGAGATATTTTAATAATAATAATAATAAAAAAAAGTGTGTGAGTGAGAGAGCAGAAAGATAAACAAACAAAACGAGAAATATTGTGCTTAAATAGATGTATCTTGGTCATATGATTTAGCTTAATAAGGTTCAGCTAAAATCACTCAATCTCGTTAATACACTCTTCAAGTACACGGCAAGTTACAAGAAATCCAAAAAAGAATTAGGGTGGTTCTCATTGTGCTACTCATATGTAAGAGGCAGATCACTCTTTGATTAATAAACATGTTTGCACCGGAACGACTGTATGTATAAATGAACTCTTCATTCGGAAAACTTTGGCGTCAGTCCATAATAAATTGGCGCTGTCCGAAGACAAATTGACGCTGTCTCAGAAGTAATTTAGTGTTTGCGAAAAAAAAAAAAATGCTATTGCTCAAACCCCCAACAGAACAAGAAATGCATTAAAAAAAAACCTCAGCAACGCCCATTAATCCTTATTTTATTTTTTAAGGTTTAGTATACTATGACCATAAGACTTAATGGGCGTCACTGAAGATTTCTTTTTTTTTTTTTTTCATTCAATGTATATCTTATTTTGCTGGTTAATTTTTTTTTTTTTTTTGGCGTGTTTAGCATAACTGGAGGACTGTTCTACAATCGCAATCTCTCTTTAACTAATTGTATTGGTAGATATACCAATCATAAAATATCACTCTCTGTGTTTTGATAGTTCATTTGAAAAAATGCAGAAAAAGTTCATCAGTTATGGTCACCAAATACCTATCGCGTTGTTTTACTCCCCCGCACAACCCAATCCACTGGTATTAATGTACTATCGTCCAATGTACCCAGCAATTCCATAAGACCTTGCGAAATTTGTGGAAACGTAAATTGTATCGGTACATACGACATAAGTAATTAATTAACATCTCTTTCGTACCTTCTTACACCATATTTTAAATATATAATCTTGAAAGGGTTTATAATGAATGGTGGATCTCTACTCAACATGGATAGATAAGTCATGTAAACTTGTTAGCATTCCAAATAGCTTCATGTTTAAACTTTACTCTGTATACATTCAAGATGGTACTTCTGGTTTTACGATGCTTTAGTTTCTCCTATGTGGCTTATGGATTCTATCTGGCTTTATCTGTTTATCATGGCAAGGTCTTTGACTCTGCTCCATGGATAATATTTGGTCACTCTCACTAATATCACTCTTCAATTTATCAGACTTGTGTGGACAGAAGTTTATTTGGTAATGTTTACATGTAATAAAAAATAATCAATATGTTTGATAGGCCACCGTTTTTATTTTTAAAATAGCAAGAATAGGTGAAGTGGTGTCAAGAAAGAGAAGGTTCCTCAAGGCTAAAACGTCTCTGTGTTCGCTTCCGATTTGAAAGTTTGATGCACTGGCGTGCTATATGGTGTTTGAAAATATTTAGAGATGACTTGGTATGTATAATCTTAATGGAATTGTTCGTCATTTTTACAAGATAAATCAATGTCTTAATATTATTATTATTTTTTAAAAAAATATCATGTGGTACTCCTTGGACTAGTGGTGCTCCATATTACTTCTACATCTACTTTTTTCTTATGGCTATGTATGATGACTCTTTTAGTTCTACTATTCTATCACTCTACTACTTTATCTATAGATTCTCTCTCTCTCTGGCAGTAGCATTTTCACATAGCGTGTGGCTTCCAGCGTAACTGTAACTGTCACAAGGATGTGTTCTATTTTAAACGCTAAGACTGATCGCCTTCAGATATGCGTTTACTACTGCTGATTTGAATGATAAGTATATCTATATGAAATATTCCAGTCTCAGTTGAAGCCAGACTCAACTTTTGCACCTGTGTAAAAGGGGTAAGTATATTTTTTAAAAAAAACTACCAAATGTAGAACTAACATATTTTGTAGTATAAAAACAATCAAGGCACAAAGTTATGATTTCTCCCATGGGAAAAAATAAACGTGATTACGTAATATAAAAAAAGAAACTTTATTGACATTAAACTAATCTATTATCAGAAAAGAAAGAAGAAAACGAATATATAGTGTATGCTATTTATATAATAAAAGGGAGCAGAATGTGGGTATCTTATTTCGCAGATGAACCCACTCTACCATGACGTTCATGTGATTCATCTGTCAGCATAAATGCAGGTTTGTAATAGCCCTTCTTTTCATCCAATAAATCTGGATTAGGGTGAGTATTTTCCATACTTCCTAATGATGTATAACTGTATTTCACATTAATTAATCATCTTTTTTCCCTCGAATTTATAACAATTCTCTCTTACCCTTGATCATAAAGTGAGCAATATGGCACTTTGAGTTGTATCAAAAAATCCCAAATATCTTTATATGTCCAATCTATAATAGGATGAATACGCATAAAATCAGGCCATCCTTTGTCCGTTTTATCAAAATGTGTCAAGTTCTCTAATAATAACAAATACAATGGTTAATTCCCCGGTTACATAATGACCAATCGAGTATCTCTTACCTGCATAGGGATCATTTCTTCTAATACCAACAAAAATACCTTTCGGTTTGGGTAGAGTTGTATCCAGATAGTGCTGTAGTGCCTGTTTCATTGGTCCAGGTATATAACGGCAGTCAAGTTGATATCGTTGAATGCAGATCTTTACAAATTCATCAACATGAGGGAATGGATTAGGATAAGTGATGAAGACGGTGCGAATAGGCTTTCTTGCGCAATGTCCAAAACGAGACATAACCGCAACCACCAAATGCAATAAAACTGTGCAATCTTTACCTCCATTGAACGAGAGTGCGATGGAATCACTACTCAATATTGTTAATATGAATAACCTAGTCTCCTTGCCTCCTTCCTTTGCATATACTTTACCCATAATCCTGATATGCCTTCTCGACCACCTTCAAAGCTTGTCTTACACTATGGCCAAGACTAGAATTAGAGAGAGCCAATTTGTAAACAGTTTGTTCAATGTATTTAAAGTCATAGACAAGCGATGTATCCAATTGAGGATCAACCATTCTATCGGTGCATCCATGATTAAATGGAGTTGCTAGTAGTCCTGTAACGTCAGTAGTCATCTTGGTTTGCTATGTATGAGGGATATGTTTTTATCAATATAAGAAAGAGAGATAAAGAAAATGAAAAAATAAGGTTAGATGCTTTATTTACTATGTTATTTAAATTAAGATTCCGACTTTAAATAACATTTGATAATGTTTTTTATCACTTCTTGGTAGCGTTTTACACACACACATGAAGGTTCTGAAAAAGATTACATATTTTCAAATCCCGGTCATCTCACTTTTATTTTCTTCTTTGGGATGATAATGACTTTTTATTTTATATTGAAAGAATCTTGTTACTACTATAATTGAATGTTGGTTAAAATAGGGGGCTAGTAATGAGGACAATCAATATTAAACGTACACTGTGTCGATTTGATGGAATGCATATGAACAAACGAGTTACCATATCCCATGATGCGTATAGAATCAGGAGGAGAGTTGATGAAATAGATGATGATGCCATTTTTATTTATAAATACTGGTCGCATGATATATGAAAAAGAATATATAGGAACTACTTTTTGTTACTGAGACAAGGATGATCCATGATGGAAGTTATCAAAAAAAGGGGGTAGAATTAACGTAGATCAAACACAAATGTTATGGTTACCATGGAAACTCCCCTCGTATTTGATTCTAAATAATGTACATGATTCAGTTTTGTATCTATCAGATAATCACATAATGTAAAAATAGATATCCGTTCAAACTATTCTCTCTCTCTGATTTTTCTATCCATCGGATCAGAGAGATGGACGTCACACTTAACACAGCTTAAGTTGTGGGTAACGAACATCTCTCAATTATTACCATTATTAAAATTGAGCTATACTAGTATTTAAGCGTGCCTTTTTTGGAGGTGCTGTTTTGTATTTATTTAGCTTTTCAAAACATCATAATCATCTAGTAAAATAGAAGATTTATTTCAGAATTTACATAGTGACTAATCAATTTTCCAATGTATATGCTAATAAACAGATCCGAACTACAATTTTTCTCTCCCCTTTTTTTTTTTTAAAAAAAATAATCTATAAAGCATTATTTATCACTATACTTTATATTATTAATATATATATATATATATATAGCTCTTCTTCCTTCTTTTTATTGAAGTTTAATTTGTACAGACGAGATTCCACAATATTTGATTCTCCAAGTTGATAACATTACGTTTCGAATAACTAGTACCTGATTCCATACAGGTAGTATCATCATTTCCAATGCTATGAACATCCCATAACAAGACACCTTCAAGTGACTCGACAACCTCTCGCACAGCCATTGAAAAAGCCAAACTGCGACCACTATTCCATGAAGTACCCCAAATAACACCACAACAAAAGTATTGTGGTGTACGAACAATGATCTTTTGGTTGGGATAGACGTCGTGACGAAGGGTTGTTAAAAGTTTTTTAAATGAACTGGCAAACTCTTTTGGTGAGACCCGGATTTCTCTAATATCGCTGTTACCGAGACTGAGAATCACCACATCAGCAGGGTATTCCTGGTGTTTGTTCTTTTTGATAAAGGGTGCCATGTTGCTGAAGGAGATGCTGCCTATGTTGTTATAGTATATTCTGGTATCCACCTCAAATGAATTGCCAATGGTAAGTGGGATACTGGCATTTTGTAACCAAGGATACATGATGCTCGATTCCTCGTCGTTACATAAGCAGCGCATTGCTTCCTGTTTCTTCTTCTTGTTTGTAATTTTGTTGATTTCATTTATATTACACCAGTTACTTCCTCTGCTTAAAGCTTTTAAATTTCTATTAGATATTAAAATAAGCATGGTTATACATTATATAATGAGCAGAATGGATGGTACAACAGGGTAAAAGTAAAAAAGCCTACCTTGCTATATTGGCATCACCCCAAACATGAATTGTCTTTTTGCCAAGACATTGAACACCCTGACCATTGCTCTTATACTCCAAATGACACTGATCAGGCACAAATACACGTTCATTTTCGATAAATTCACCCTGGGTATTTTCAAACATGTTGTAATATTCAGCCGGGTTACTTTTTTCGAACAACTGAGCATTTCTCCAGCTGCCAGTGACTGACATATTTCCAAAACTACAGGGAGGTAAAACTGGCTTTGGGGTCTTTTTTTCTTTAACAATCAACTTGTTTTGTGATCTAAAATGGGAAGGTCGATAACTGTGATAAATCGGGGATTCCCAAAAATAGGAACGATATTCATTGGTTGCACGTAATCTATAAGTGTCTGGTTGTGTAAATTTTACAGCTGCAAAATAGGCATTGGTTTGACGTTGGTGTTGCTCTAATCGGATATTAATCTTTGTGCTTTCTCCGTTTGCAAACATCACAATACTATCTTCAGGTCCAACATGTTCTTCTGGTTTGATGGATGATTTGGCTGGTGTTGGTCCAAGCTAAATATGATTTAATTATGTAAATTTAGTTTTTTTTTTAAAAGTCAGCATACATCTCTCTCTGGGGCGGAAGAGGAAGAGAATCATATTCTATAATCATCTTTGCCTTTTTTTTTTTGAACGTACCAAGACTACAATACATATTTCTTCCCCTTCAGAAACATAAATATTACTCTGAGTAAATGTACCGTCTGGTTTAATAAACATTGACTTATCAGTCCATCCATCCCAGTATTTTCGATCAGAAGCACTGTTATTATTGTAAATTAGAATATAAATATTGTTTCTTTAGAAATTTACTACTTACAGCCATTGTATATCAACCGAGTCGCAAACAGTGCTTTCCTTTTTTATTGTTTTTAGTAGTCTTTGCTCATCTAAGGTTTTTCCAACTGTCACTTGTGGTGTTTTATTAAAGTAAGTTACAAAGAATAGTAAACTGAATATTAACGTAATTAGAATGAAATGGCGTAACTTCGCCAAAGATGCTTGCATGCTCTATTTTATGTGTTTAAAAAAAAGAGAAAGATCGAGATGAGAGGGGGAAAAAAAAGTAACTTGAGTGAGACAGAAAAAAAGAAATCAAGGGGTCGTACAAGAAAAAAAATAAGCCAATCTATTTTGCTGTTTCTGAAAACGACTACTATTCTCCATCGTTCGCTGAGTACTATTTTTTTTTTACTTTGCCTTTTTGTTGTATATCTTATGATTTGCTTAGACTCTTAGTAGCCGTTAGTATAGCTGAGTAGAGAAGTAGCAAAACAAGTCACTTGGTTGTAGTAATAATAGTATAACAAACAAATAAACAACAATAATAATAAAGGAGAGGCTTAGAATCATGCATATCAACAAATTATATGGAAAACAATATCTGTGGAAAAAAAAGAAGTCTTTCTGTCTGTCTGTATCCTTTCTATTTATCTTTCTTTCTTTTCCTTTTTCCCTTACTTACTTTATCCATCTTGTTCTCTTTCTAAGCAAACAACATTGAAAAGAAGAATGGCTGGAGAGGATCTACGTTCAAAAATTAGACCAATCATACGAGAGCGGAAATTGAACTGGCATCAAGTAGCACCTATTGGTTCGTTTTTTCATATTGAAATAAACTTTTTAAAGAACTAGACCATCAGACCTTATTTTCCTTTGTCTCTCTGTCTCTTTACCTCCTGTAATTAGATGTTTGTGAGTTAGTCAACATTCCAATATATAAAAGATAAATCATGTGGTTTAAAAAATGATTTTATAACTATAGACTATTATCAAATGCTAAAAACTAACTTTACTTGATATGAGTTTAGAAACGTAACACAACTTACTGTAAAATAAAATAAAATAATAATCATAATTGCATGGAACTATTTTTAAATCTTCATATAAAAACGATATATCTTTTATTAATCATATTACAAAAGAGAACGAGAAATGATGATATATATTTGCCTTTTTCTTATTATAATAACCACAATAAGAAGGGTCTGTTCTGCGTTACCATGGCAATGTTTGAAAGTAGTAGCAAATTCAAATGAGTACCTGTTACAAAAACAGGCGACAAATCCAGATAGATACTATATTTGGTTTCCAAATTTGAGCTGTTAAAAGTAGATACAAATGTTATACAAAATGGTATATCTCTTATTATTCTGAGTCTATTTCTTCTTTTAAAGCTAAATGACTTCAATCGAACTATTTTTTAAAGTGATAAAATCTATTAATGACCTCATGTCAGTTTTATAAATCATTCAACTTGAATGTAATGATACAGAACTTATTCAGACTGCGTTGTTTTTTCTTTAAAGTATTCTTCATAAACAGAATAAATGAGCAAGTATATCAATATGAAAAAGAATGTCTTGGCTTATCCAATTTGCTTTGTGTGTGTGTGTGCCATAATATAGAACTTTGTTTCATAATATTATATACATAGTTATAAATACCTCGGTAAGAACTGTAAGCTAATCAAAAGCCACCTTCTTCTTCGAACGAAATAGAAAATAAAAAAAAAGCGGAGAAAGAGAAGGAGGGAGAGAAAAGGGGGTGCTACAATTAAAGAATAGTAGTAAACGCGCTACAAACTTGCCATTTATTCACTTTTTCTTACAGACCCCTTATATTTTCTATAATCACTAATTTTACATGAAATTGATTCTCGTGGTGCGAATTTTCCTCGGTTATAGGTTTCAAGTAGTCTTACTCGTATCTCTCTCTCTTTTTTTTTTTTTACTGGAACGGACTGGAACGAGACTAATATTTGTACTTGTTTTTGTCACATCAGCTACTTGTTAGTATTGAAACATTCTGTAGAAGATACTTTTTTAGTAGTAATCTATTTAAAAAGAAAAGGTATAAATGAATATTAATATTGACATGTGTTCAATAGGCGTTTAAATCACTCTGGTTTTTCAAGGATGTTTTGACTACTGGTACACTTTAGATTTCACTTATTTGATTTGCACTTTAGAATAGAATTATCGTTTTCTTAATTAATTCTGGCTGATTAACTAAGAACAGATGGTAAAAGCGTATATTTCGAATACATGATCAAATATATTCGGTTGATCGATAGTAACGTAGAAACTCCATCTCATAAATGGCGCTTTTTTTTATGTCAGTTTGGTTGTAAGCAGGGTCTTTCACTCTAAATCATCACTATTTTTATTTTAACTATTTGCTGTTTGGTCTACTCCATCAAATAGAAAAAAAGATTACCAGTGAAAGTGAAAAAATATTTGAATATCATTAAAAAAAAAAAGATATAAGTACGATTAGTTTCATTGTTATAATGAAAAATGCAATGCAATCCTATAGTGTCAATATTCAAACAATCTAAAGGGCACAAAGTGTCAGGTACAGTATTTCCGTACCAACTTGGGCAATTTGATTCGGAAATACTGCACCATAAAACAGCAAAGAACAAAAATAAACAATCGGTCGGTGATTACCACACAACGTATCGAACAATGAATGTCAAAGTGATTCGCCTACATATACAAGGGTTCTTTCTTTTTACTTTCTACTTGATGTGAGCGTATTGATAGCAATCACTTTAAAATGACGATATTTTATTCTAAAGATACTAACAGACTTTGACATTGTACGAAATGTATTTGAATACTTGCTGATTTAAAAGAGGTACATAATCTAATTTATTACTATTCCTGTTTTTATTCCTGCTTCACGATTGAGTATATAAAGTATACTGGAAAACCATTCCATAATATCCCTTCCTTACTCTTACTACGACACTACCTATCCTCAATCAGTAACAAGGTCAAGTATTAAAAAACGAATTACCCATAAGAATAACTAGCAATGATCGTATGATATACATCCGAGAACGTCATATTTTTCGGTTAAGATTAGCCTCTTTTCCCATTTATGTGTAGTATTAACAGCACAGACAGAATAAGGCTCTGACCGAGATTTAAAATTGGCAAGAAATTAGTCAATCTCGGAAAAACCACCTTTCTTCTATTAGTATTTTTTTTGCGGGTCTTTTGATCGAATGATAAAATATCACAAATACTTAGTCATGATGTAGGTGTTGGTATAATGCTTTTCAGATGTCAAACTCGTTCGCCTTCTTCATGTTTTTTTAGGCTTGTCTTTTTATATTTTGAATTATGTAGTTTTCTTTTTGATTTTGCATCTGTTTTTATTCATTCTTACTTATATTAACGTAAATGATCGTTACTATTCTTCTTCTATATGATGTAATCTCAAAAATGGAACGGTAAAAAGGTAATGCGGCTTCTCCACAGTTATTTAACCCAATCCAGAAAATAAGTTTGACTTTTTTAAACTTATGCAGTAAAGTATCTGAAACAGTCGATGGTTAATTAAATCTCCATATCGTTTTCCCAAAAAAAAACCCCCCTCCCTCATTACTGCTTCGGCTTAAAATTGAAAAATTACCAAAAAGGCAAACTAAATTGACCAACGTTATAACGCTATTTGATGACAAAGATCCCAAAGGGCCATTTTGCAGCAATCACTTTTTTTGCTTTTCATTCCCATTATAATTATGATCCACTTTTTTTTTTTTTTCTTTGATTCTTGTTGTATGCAAATATAAAACAAAAAAGTAAATTGACTAGAAATGTATTATCTAGAAAAAATGGTGACAGCAAGCAAGATGTGAAGGGAGTAAGCCAACCAGCATATTTACATTAGCCGGTTTTTTAAATGGAAATCAATTATTACCATCGACTTTAAATGTAGCAAACTAAATATGTTTCATTTCATCTTGATTACTTCAGTCAATTACTACTTTGTCATTACTAAAAGACCTTAAACACTTTGATCTTGCCAAAAAATCAAAAACCGATTAAATTATTATTAATGTTTTGCGTGATTTGTAAACGGAAAAGAAGGATAGGAAAGGAGGGAAAGCAGACAAAAAACAAAGAGATGATGATGATGAGTTTCTTTATTGATTGAGAATTAAATACTCTACCGTCTGATTTTTACTATATTAATTGAGAGTTTATTTCGGCTTTGATCATAAATAGAAATTTAAACTGTTCTCTGCTTGTGATGAACTTCTTTGTTCTTGAACTCTGTCAAATTTAAGCTTTTTCATATTAAAATAATAAAATGAAAAAAATAGAAAGGAAAAGGTGGAAACTCTCGGAATAACTCGGAAAATAAAACCACGTTATGTCAAAATTTGAAACCCTAACAATACGTAAATGGCAAAGAAATGTAAAACCAAATCACAAAGAAATCAAAACATACACTTCTGTTGTTTAAATATCTACTCTGTCTGTTGACAAATTTGAATGTGATTGGTTCGTTTCATTAAATACACCTTTACAATAATAAAAAAGTGAGAGTGTATGTAAATTAACTTATTAATAATGAAATGAAAACTGAATATAAAAAATCATGCTTATTTCATAGCCACGTTTTAGCAAATGGAGTTTAACTATATTAAATATTAAAAGCAAGATGGAGGATACTGATAATATGTTGGTAATGGTTAATGATTTTCCCATAAATGTGGGTTTTTTTTAAAAGAAAAAAACTCCCTCCCCACAGGCTTATTCTGAGTGTATAAGGTAACCCTCGCGTTAAGTCTACAGCTAAAGAGGTTTCTATCCCCTTCTTTTTGCCATAAAAAGGACCGTTACTAATTTTGTGCCTCATTGATTGGTCGGAAGAACCGTTTACGATTTAACTTTCAGGAACAGTGTTTGGTTTTCATCACCCGATAGTGTGCCAGTTCTGAAACTTTGCTTCTTTTATTGTTAATCCTTGACGTATGCTGCATAGCCAACCCCTTCTTTTTATTTATTTTTTTTTAAAAAAAAAATAGTAACGTGTACAAGTATATATATGTTAATTATATTCGGTTTGAAAATGATCAAGCTTATAATAGCTTTTTCAAATTTTTAATTTGAATAAACAAAGAGATGGGCGTGATTCATCAAGTTGATCGTTGTCGTGTCAAAATTATAAGACACAACGAACCGGAACCCAAGGCGGGGAATTTAGACTATAAAGGAGGGGTGAAAGCAAATACCCGGAACGGTTGCTCGATTTTTATTTAAATACAAGTACAATTCTTACCAACATTTCCTTTTTTTCATCATCATTTTAACATTATTTTAGAATTCACTTTCATATCTTTTTTCATCATATACATATATAATTACATTTCTTTAATTTATTCTTAAATATTATGGATTCTCGATCAACTGGGTTACATCCCTTTGTTTTATTTTGTGTTGTTATCGCATCTCTTGGTGCTATGAACAATGGTTTCAATACCTCTGCTTTAAATATTCCAGCTGCAGCTCTTACAAATTGTCCTGGTGTACCAGTTGGTACAGTCACATATTATAAGAACTCACCTCTTCCTCAATGTATTCCAATGACAGATTGGATTCTGTAAGTAAACCGAAATGAAATTCAGAAAATATAAATATATTCATCAGCGTTTTTTCTTAATTTAGTGGTGCCGCAACTGGTATGTTTGCTGTTGGTGGTCTTATCGGTGCCATGGTAGCAGGTTATATGGCCCAAAGATGGGGTCGTCGTGATAGTATGCTTATGATGAATGTTACCTTCTTTATTGGTGCCATTTTGCTTTCCTTATCTACAGAACCTGGTCAGTTTGCTGTCGGCCGTATCTTTGTCGGTATTGGTTCTGGTTTTATGACTGTGGTTATCTCCATGTATATTGCTGAAGTATCCCCACCTAAATACAGAGGTGCCCTTGGCTCTTGTCTTCAATTTGCCTTGACTATTGGTATTCTTATCATTGAATTGATTGGTCTTGGTCTTTCTTCTGCTGTCGGATGGCGTATTGTTGTCATCATTACCATCGTACCCGCTATTGTTCAAATGCTCTGTTTGCCCTTCTGTGCCAGATCTCCTCGTTGGTTGATTGGTCAAAACCGTGTCGATGAAGCTCGTCTCCAACTTATGCGTCTACGTAAGGGTGATGTTCAGGAAGAATTCTCTGACATGCTCTTATCCTTGTCCAAGGGTGGTGGTGCTGCTACCAATGCTGGCGCGGATAATCAAAAGCAGGTTCCTCTCTTTGGTAACGGTGACAAAGACTCATTTGAGGGTCTCCCTAATAAAGAGTCTAGTGAAGCCTTTGAAGGTGAAAAGAACTTGTCTATTAAAAATATTTTCTCTTTTCGTGTCTTGGCTATTTTGACTTTAAAAATGATTGTTGTTCATGCTTCCTCTCAGTTGACTGGTATTAACGCTGTCATGTACTACTCTACCAATATTTTTGAAAACTCCTTTGGTGATGTTGCAAAGTATGTCACTATCGGTACCTCTGGTCTTAACGTTGTCATGACCTTTATCGGTCTTTCCCTCATTGATCGCTTGGGTCGTAAGATTTTGCTTCTTGTTTCTGCTTTTGGAATGTGTATTTGGGCTGTTTTAATGACAATTGGTCTTCGTTTCGATGTTTCTGCTCTTCAAGTTGTTTCTATTTATATTTTTGTCGCTTGTTATGCCATTGGACTTGGTATGATTCCCTTTGTTCTTACAGCAGAAGTTTATCCTACTTATGCCGTATCCGCTGCCTCTTCCGTTGCCTTGGCTGTTAACTGGCTTTGTAACTTTATTATTGGTCTTATTTTCCCTGCTTTACAAAGAGCTTGTGGTCCTTATGTCTTCTTGATTTTCGCTGGTCTTTCTTTAATGGCTGGCATCTTTATATTGTTTTTTATTCCTGAAACCAAGCAGAAATCTATTGACGAGTTAGGTCGTGAACTTGGTTGGGCTGGTATTGATCCCCAAGCTGTGATTGCCGGTAAAAAATAAACTTAGTTTTAATAATACCCCTTCCTTTGCTTTTTATGTACCATTCGTTGTATTTTTATATTCCTTTTCCATTTTCCTTGTATTGTTAATAACATCTTTAAATAAATAAATCATGTCATACTTTTTATTAAAAAACGTAATATTCTTGCTGTATTTTCATTGACTTTATTTTGTAACAAATGCTGTTTGAATAGAAGGATAAATCATTTGCATTTCTATGCTTCCATTTTTATCCTTAGATAGTTCAAATCGGAATGTTCGTTTTGATACATCCGAGTGTACATGAGTTGATGTAAGTAATACAAATGCCCATTTGCGCTGTACTTGCTTAAGTTTATTCATCATTGGCGTAGTAAGACCTTTTCCATCAATTATAACCCAGAGTATATGCTTATTAGCATGGGTTTCTAACCAGTGCTCTAGTCCAAGAATGAGATTACGTAATGCGCTTCCAGGTTGGAATAGGTGAAGTCGTTCATCTTGAATTTCATCAAAACGCCCATCGAGATCGATTAGCATGATGCTGCTGGTGGGTGTTTGGCGTAGTGTATAGGATGCAATCTGATGCATAATCCAGGATTTGCCACTTCCTGATGGTCCAATAAGTTCGAGTGAATCACCAGGTCCAAGACTTCTTCGTGTGTCTTCCTCTCCCCAAGTCATGATGTTCTGGTTCATATCATGAAAGGGGAGCGTGACACGCAGTTCAGATTGAAGACTTGCCATGGTCTAACTTGATCTGATTTATCAATCATTCTAATTCAAAAGAGTTTTTTTAAAAAACTTAAACAAACAATTATACATACAGTCAAGGCTGATTCATGTTTAACAGATGAAATAAACTGTGTGATAAAAGGCATTATGGAGGATAGACAGAAAAGTTTCAGAAAAATCAACAAAAAAAAGAAAAGTCTAAAAAAGTTGGCATACAAAGTTGACGTACGGCATATGTTTTAACCGTTTGGTTTCTGGCATGAAGTTATCGTAAAGCTTCTATTCAAATTGTAGTGTAAAGGGAGATAAGTGACACGATATTTGCAAATGTCTCTAAAATGTTTTTCACACATGTTCAGAAGACTCAGTCTACTTCCAACGACATTGCTTTTCACAAGATAATAAACCTATTTTTTTTCTTTTTTTTTTATCTGTGCAGATACTTGCGATATTCTATTCATAATATAATTCATAATATATTGCTTATAAGGCCCATTTTTTTAATTAGATAATGTCTATTTAATACTTATATCAGTGAGTATCCACTCTAGAAGAAAAAAAACGGCTTTATGGGTGTAACATTGTTTTTCGAAGGAGAGAAACACCTTTAAATTCTAACTGTGAGCTGTTCACTTCAATATATATGCTTAATACCAAACTAATACCAAATCTCTAATATCAAATAAACCATAACCAACTCACATACAATAAAAACAAAAAACGTTTGTATTTTTATATACTCATCTTTATTTAAAACATATATTCAACAAAACGATTTTTTTTTTGTTTTTGACACAAGGTCAAGGAAGAATCGCGACGCACAGTTATAAAGTCAGTTGCAATGGCAAGGAGCACAACTGTCTTATTTCCTGTCTCCAACTCACACTACTTGTTGGCAGATAGCTAGTCGTCATCACTAGCCACGGTTCGACACCAAGAAAAACCCACGCAAGCGCAGACCAATCCAGGTAGTGAGGTACTCCCCTAGAACTCCCTTGTTTTAATACTTGTGCGTAATAAGATCTTCCATTGCAAAGTGGCCTGCTTGGTCATCCTTGAAGAGAAACCTAAAAGATTTCATCCTTCCTGAAAGAAAAAACAAGAAAAAAACCTGCTTTTCTCTCTACGTGCCTGCCCGGATATTTAAAAAACCTAACTGCAATGAGGCCAACACGGAGCCCAAGTTCTTTCACGTCATAAAATGAAGTGTACATATGCTTACAAGGGGTTCGCAATATGTAACTGGACTTGTGTGTCCAGGTTCTTCCATTGCTAAACTGGCCAGTAAGGTAAATCCTAGAAGAATGACGCTCCTCAGCATCTTCAATCTCCTTTCATACGTGTTCTGCCCGGATTGTTTAAAAACCTAACAGCAACGAGGCCAAACACGCCCAAGTTATTTCACCCTAAAAGAGTGTAACGCATGCTTACTTGGGAGGCGCAATACGTAACTAGACTTGAGTGCCTAGAGTCTGTTGTAGTTGTTGTTGTTGCTGTTGTGATGTTGCTGTTGCTGAGTGCTGCTAGATGTTGCTGAATTGGCTCCGCCATAAGGATTTACAAGGGGAACACTAAGTTAACAGCCATGATAACAACAGGTATAGGATACCACTAAGTTAGCAAATCACGATGATCACAAGTATAGGAAAACCACTAAGTTAGTAAATCATGATGATCACAGGTATAGGAAAATCACTAAGTTAGCAATTACGATGACTGTAGATATAGGAAAATCCACGCAGGACCTTATCTTGGAAGATTGTACAGGCAAAGATTCATAAGTGGGGTTGTCAGATGTTATATTGTTATTATGATTATGATTATGAGAGAAAGTGAGTGAGAAAAAAATAAAAAAAATAATTGTTTATTTTTTTTGCTTGGAAAAGAGTGACGTAATCAAAATTAAAGCAACTACCGTTCTACTTAAGCCCTATCAACACACAAGCAAGTATGAACAGGAAGAGACTCGAGACATATAGGCATACATATAAATAGTTAATCAGAACAGTGTTCATTGTTAATCATCCACAAATGAATCTTCATTATGCAAAGATCTTGATTGTTCCTTTTTTTTGGATGTTTTTGGATAGGAGATTGGAAAAAAAAGTAGTCTACTTATAAGGAAGGTGAAAAACTATGTTGTACTATGTCAAGAGGTCATAGTATAACCGTTATATGAACAACGATGTCTTTAGATCTACCTTCTCTTTCTTTTTTTTTCTTTCTTTTCTTCTGTCGCATAACCTGCAATAGTTAACTACGACGTCACACTTTTCTAAGCAACAAAAGTAAATAAATAATTATTTTTTTTTCCTTATTTCCTTATTTTCTTATCTTATTATTATATTCTTATCTTTTTAAGATTTTCAATCTAGAGCATGGCAACAGCAACAACGAACGAACGAACGAACGAAGGAAGAAACGAACGAAGGAACGAAGGAACGAAGGAATGAGCGAACAATAGCAGTAACAGCAAAATGCGTCAGCCGGTGATGGCCAAAATAACTGTGGTTTTGTGCTAAGAGGCGATTTGCAGGGGTGGGACCTTAGCAAAGTGTAGTGACAAGTTTGCACTATGCCGGGAGGAATTGGATTCAACTCCTGAAAGTAGGGAAAAACCATATATTGTAGTAGCTGTCTCTGCAATTGTGGGTGAGGGTATGACGAGTAACATTAAGCAAGTCGTGTGCATTGGTACTGTAGTTTACTGCGAGCTTCAATGTGTGAAAAAAGCTTTTGATTACATCTTAAGTTTTCTTCATGCATTACTTTGTGTGGGAGTATTATCTGGAAAGGTTTTATTCTTATGCCGACTCCGGTGGTAGTAGTAGTTGAGCATGTTTCGATGTGTTTGGGTGCACTTCCGCATAACGAGTTGAATCTCTCGGGAGGTAGATTTTACAGGGATTCTTAGACTCTTGTTCGACATTGCTAGCCGTCTAACTTGTGGTCTGGAGTTCGTAGGATGTATGTTTAGATTTAGCTTGCTGGATCTTTTTTCAGTATAGTTGGTTTAAAATAAGTTCTTTACTGTGTACATACTTGTGTTGCGAGGATACTACCCTTGAAGGTCTTAGTACCATTAAATACTAAATCAGCAAATGGGATCCCGAAAATCTGAAGGATACTTGAGGAGACTGGAAGGAATCTGAAGGTATCTGGATGAAAAAAATGGTCGTGTGTATTGGATGGAACGCTGGCTCAAGAGTTTCATCTGAGGGTCTCTCTTGGGTGTTCCTTAGTGTTTGCGCTGTAATGGTGTGACAATGATACCTCGACAAGGCCCTCTCTAAGTACCCTACAACTTTATGAGGTTCGGGAAAGCTAGTTGAGCTCCCTAGTCTTTCCTTGGGATAGGATGAAGGGACACCTCCAAGTTGGTCTATCCTGGATAAGCCCAACTATCTTTATGATAAGTTGGTAAACTAAGCGCCCTTCTTTTTTTTTTTCTTTCGTTTGTAATCATATATATTTATCAATAAAGTTCAACTTTCTGTTTATTATCGTTTCATCATATCATCATATAAAATTAATAGATAATTAAGTTACTTGTTATTATAACATTAAAACTTGTCTCATCTTAAGTTGCTTTGTGTCTCTATATGGTCTATATATCATAAATCTCCATTGGTCATAGTGTCAATGACTACCTTATATCGTGTATGAAGAAGAGGAGCGAAAAAAATCAAATTGCACTTCTAACCATTCGACAGATACCTTTATTGCCTGTTTAAAGGCATCAGTAATTACTAAGATTAAGATTGATCTTTTTGTTGCAGTAAATAATTGTTTTACTATACTATAGAGCAGATGACATACTTTTTTCTCATTTGGGTTCTGCCGTACTTTTTATTTTGAAAAATTGATAAAAGATTATAAATTATTGATAAAAAAGGTAACTATTTTAGGAGATTATAAAATAGTAATTGAGAAAAGAAAATAGAGTGATTGAAAGCACCAAGGTACTAGTATTATATGAACAACGATGTAGCCAGATGGAAAGAGAGTAATAAAACAATACAGCACTACGAATATACCGGGGTTTGTTCAGTTTAGTGAGCTCCAATACAAATTACGAAAATATAAATGCTTCACCATGTGCCCACACTCCAATCCATTATAAATAGTTGTCAAAAATAAAAATAAAAATAAAAAATGAGGTCTTTTTGATTGGAGCATAAATAACTGTATTTATTCAATAAGAGTACAAAACAAAAGTTTCAGTAATTGTGTTGCAGACCAAAAGTACTTGGGGAAAAGAATATACATGAGTGTTCATTTCCATTCCTCTTGCTGTATTTAAGGCTATATCAGAACATAAGTAAGGAAAGCTTATATCATATAAGAAAGCTTGATACACAAAATCATGCAATTTTAAGAATAGTGTTGGATGAGAATATATTTTTTACGCTCCGTTGTTAGATAATATATTCTCTAGGAAGTCATCTCAAGACGATTTATATACTTGATACATTATCTGAAGTGAACATGTTTAAAGTATTAGATAGTAATGATTGCAAGGTAGAAGACCTAAAGCTATACTCTGATCCGGGTGCTCTTGTAGAAACCAAAGAACTTGTCCAATCCAATCAGCGCCATTGCATGCAAAAACGTCAGTTGGAGCCTGTACACCCTCTACATCAAGTTTCACCCAAAGATAGCAAACTGTTAACATTGAGTTTGCATTACACCCTTCATGCACAAGAAACACCAGCACTGAGAAAACTTTTAAGGCAATGTTCCGATTCGTTGAAAGCATTCCTCTTGGATAATGTCACTGTGGAGATCGATGCAGATGATGATTTCCAACTTCTTTTAACTGGCTTGAGGTGAATTTGAGTTCTCTAATCGGCAAACTTTGATGAGAAGAAAAAATCGATATATCTCGAATAATAAAATCAGTCTCGATGACATTTAAATCGTGTTTGGGAGTTATTTAATATGAAAAGATAATTCCTTTCTACTATTACTAATGGTTCATGTATAGTTCTTATTATTCTCGTAAAGTCAGTATTATCATGGTAATCACCTTTAATAGTTAATCTGAATTACCAAAAGAATTTCATTTACGCTGTAACAACTCGTTAGTATTTCTATTTTTTTTTTTTTTTTACTTGTGTTATTTTGTATATCTCTGGGTAAACTATGTTTTTTTTTATTATAATAGATATGTACATGGGTAATGATTACATGGTTCATTGTTTCTTAGTTATTTTTATTAACCAATACATAAATTGACCCTTATTACTGTTTATAACCTTGCATGAATCTCCTTCTTTTATATCTAGTAAAAATTATATTTTAAGCGAGAAAGTCAGTGAAACATCGTATCATAGAGGTAAATATATATTAACAAAGAGTTTTCCTATAAAAATAACTCCTACAAGAAGGATGTATAGAATACCAGAGCTTAAGAATAAAAGCATCAAAGAACGCAGAGCGGATATATGTACTCAGTTCTTCTTTATGCGAAATGTTTGCGAATATATAGAATAGGAATACAAGAAATTTTTTTTCAAAAAAAATAAAAAAATACAGCATGTATTTTTTTTACAATATTGGGCTCTGACATGAAGAAAAACAGAATTCTGAGATTTATTTCAATACTTAAGGTTTGGCATAATGTCTAGAAAAATGAGATGGAATTATCTTGCATTATATATATCTGCATACGAAACCTCAAAACGCGAACACATTTTTACCAAATCAAAAAGTGCCTTAGGGGAGACCATTATAAAAACAAATCTTTAGAAATTTAATAAAATGCGCAATGACATTGTCATACATATCCACTTATTTGATCATTTATACTATATAGATTACACGCAAAGAGTTAAATACCCTATTTAATAGACTAAGGGACTATTCTTCTTCTTTTTTTTTTTAAAAAAAAAAAAAATGCTTAAATTACAATATCGAAGAGAAAATAGAGGAAGAAGGAGAGCTCTTGCAACACTTTTATAAACAAGAAAATAATAAAATACACGCTAATGTAATATTATTAATATAATCATATTATTCGGATAATGTAGGTGCTAGGTACATAGAGTATATATAAATGAATAACAGTATATATAAAAAATGATAAGTAAATATAAAAGTAGGAGGGCATGAGAGCAATAAGGTCTTAATTTTAGCGCCAGCCTGCATTTTTGCGAAATCATTATTGGCATTCTATTTTATATATCATTGTATCATTGGTGATGCGTTTTTTTTTTTTTTTTTTTTTTTTTTAGCAAGAAAAAAAGAAGTTTTAAATCCACAGGTATTTTCTAAAGGGTGAATATGACAGGTTCAACTGATGTTACCTTCCTCTTTAATCAAAAAAATAGGTTCAGCAAGGGTCCATTTTTTTTTACGACCCTTCATATTGTGTAACACAACCTAAATTTTAAAACAGAGAGATAAGTTGGCTTTTTTTTAAAAGAGAGTAGTGAGATTACATAATCCTTTTGAAGCTTATGCACTCTCATTCGTCATTCCATGTAGACGGAAATTCAAAAAAAGAGAGAAAGAAGGAAGGCCGAAGGAAGGAAGAGGACTTGTGTGTTTTTTTTTTAGAAAAATAAGACTAGAACGAGTTTTTTATGTTTTAAAATCCAGATTCATCTTGAGTTTTCAACAAGAAAAAAAGCAGGTTCCTAAAAGAAAACATCACTGGAGGGAGGAGGAGGCAACAGAAACAAGGGGAGAAGGTTGAAGGGAGTGGAGGGGGTTTCTTTCGTTCTGTCTCTCTCTCTCTTCCAAGTTGGAATTCTTTATCTAAATAAATAAACCAATGAATCACAACAGCTTGGAAAAAAAAAAAAAAAAAAAAAAGAATGTATATATATATTAATATGTATATAAATAGATAACTAATAACAGTCATTCCACTTAATTAGATTCTCATCTGGATAGAATATTCTTACAGATCACTTTATCATTCATGGATGTAATGGACTTACATAATCGCAACATTTATTACAAACAAATGTCATGTTTAGCTGGCGTCTCACTTTAAACAATTAACCTTAATTATGAACAGAAAAAGAACCCTTTCTCTACAATAAAAACAAAACCCAATGTTTTAAGCCTATCTTATCTCTCTCTTTTATTTTTGGGGAGGAGTTATTATTATTGATAAAGCGGATCCTTGGTTTTATTTTTGCACAATGAAAAAAAGAAGAGACAAAGAAACGTAAAAAGAGAGATGATCTTTTCTTTTTTTTTTTTTTGAATGGCAATAAAAGTGATATAAAGATGCATTCCTTCTATGATAATCAATGAGAGAGAAAGAGAGAGAGAGAAAGAAGTATTCATTTCCTCTCTTTTAATGTGTTACCTTCTAAAAAAAAAAAAAGAGGAACCATCATAGATCTACCCAAAGATAAAAAGGATTTGTTTCCGCGGAAGACGGGATTAAAAAAGTAAAGACGAAAAAAAAAAAAAGACCCAAACAAAAACAAGAAAAATTGTATTAATAATAAATGAGGTGCTGACCTAATATCTTTATTATTAATATAATATTGATTAACCAAAAGTACTAACAATATGTGCTAATTGATAAAGGCTATTTTCCTTTAATTTTGATGGATGAAGTAAAGTAAAGGGTAAATCAAAATCAGAAGATGGATCCGAATCTTGCTCAGATTCTTCATGAAAAGAAAGTGGTTTGTGTTGATAAAATAGATCTGGTTTCCCATTGTATTGTTGTTGTTGTAGTTCTTCTTCTTCCTCTTCTTCTTTTTGTACCGGCAGTATCGGTAATAATGGAGGAGGACTTGATAAAGGTGGTGAGAGTGGTAGTATATTAGTAGTAGTAGTATTTGGAGATGATGCTGGTGATGATGATAATTGAGGTAATTTTTGCATGTGTGTGGCAGCAGCGACAGCACCAAGAGGTGTTGGCATATTATACTTTGATGCAAGTAAAGGAGGATGGGTTGTATAGGATGTACGGTAATAGTTATTAAGGTGCTGGTCGATAGTTAAGGGTCGTTCCACATGGTATGGATCGGATCGGATCCTTTGGTGTGCATGTAGTCGTGGTCGGGGTCGTACCTCAGTGCTATTATTCTTTGGCATCCTTTTGGATGATTTTGGCGACATGTGCGTACGGTAATGCTGCATCATGTTATCTTGTCGAGAGAACCGACTTTGGCATCCAGGGAATAGGCATGGGAAATTTTTTTCTCCAGTATGAATTCTATTATGTCTAGCAAGATGCCCACTGAAAAAAAAATTAGAAAAAATAATACGTTTTAAAATTTTTATAAGATGTATATAGACTCCAGTTTATATTTACCTTGTAGTAAAGCTTTTTGTGCATCCAGGTTCTGAGCAGTGATATTTACGTTTAGGTCTGTCAGTAGTGATTGGATTACTTTCGTCAGATAAGTCAGAACTGGGAGGACTAGGTACAGTTACGATAGGTGCTGTTTCATTTAATAAGCTAATGGCTCTTCCTGATGCGTTAGTAGCTCGAAAAACAGTATCTGTCATTATATAATAATAAAAAAAAGGGGGACTTATATGTAAATAAAGAAAAGGAGTAAAAGGAGTAGAAAAGGAAAAAAATAAATAAGAGAGAGGAAAGAAGAGAAAAAGAAAAAAGGCCAGAGATTAAATGGTTTCATGATTTTTTTTAACTCAGCACAAGATTATCTAATAAAGTTTCTTCCCTTTTAAACCCTTTCACGGTGATTAAAATAAAAAGCGGGGTCCGATGATGTAAAATAACACATCACTTGTAACTTTATATCTTGTAAATATCATATATAATAGTAGTCTTGTTACTCATTTTATAGTTAAAAGAGAAAACAAATACCACTCTTTTCTTATGCATTTCTTTCTTCTTGGAAAGAATTTGTGAAAGAAAGCCGATGAAAAAGTCAGCCATCCAATCACCGTTTATGTCATTTTTTATCATTTTGCGTTTTGTGTTGTCCAGGCGCATCCAAGCCCACCGCCCATCACAAAATAAAATTAATGCTATTTAAATCAGCGCCTTTCTATCATTGGCCAATTATTTGGCGTGATAATTTTTTAGTTTTTTTTTTTTTCTTTTTGTTTACTTTTTCTTCTTCTTGTTTTGTTTATCAAGATACAATAAAATATGTCACATCGTGAAGGTATTACTACAGAGACAAGGGATTGGTCCATGATTAAGGCCTCTAGTCTTATTGAAAATCAAAATGTCATTACAATGTAATATCTGGAATTGTAAAAAAACTAAATAAATACAACGTCATTGACTCTTACCTGTTTATCTTTTAGTGAAGCCTCTACTCCAGTTGAAGAAGCCTGTGATATCCTTATTAAAAACAACATATCCTCTGCTCCAGTTTATCAAAATTCAAATAATGATCCATCCAATACCATTGTTCATCCACAATCTTATGTAGGTATGTTTGATTATGGTGATATCATTGCTTATATCTTGTTGGTGCTTCAAGATATACCTCCTCCTCCAGGTGGGGAGATTACTTTTGAAATAAAAGACATTGTTAGACGCGCTTCAGAAGGAAAGGAGATACCTGTTAGATTAGCTAGTGGTAAGTAGTAAAAAGATAAAAAAATTAGGCTTGGTCTGTATATTTATATATATATTACTTTGTCTTGTTAGATTTGTCTCAGAAGAATCCATTTTACTCTATTTTACCTGAAGCTACGCTGTTATCTGCAGTAGAAGAATTTGCTTGTGGAATTCATCGAGGTTTGTATATATTTTGTTTAAAGCAAGGGATGAGTAGACTAAATCTGTGTGTGTGTTTCATGCTGCAATTTATAGTTTGTGTATTAAACCCAGACGGTACAATCAAGGTAAAAAAAAAAAAAAAGAAAAAAAAAAAGAGGCGATGAAAGTATGAGTAAAAAAATAAAGAATTAGAAAAAAAGATAAAAGTAAAATATAAAGGGTGTTGATTAACTTTATATATAAAATAGGGTATTCTATCGCAATCCACAGTAACAAAGTACTTGTATGAGCATCAACGCCAGTTCAAGGATATCGAAGTTTTAATGAATAAAACAGTACGTTTTTCAAAAAGAACACAAGACCGTGTGAAGTTATTCTAATGAAATTGAATTATTTCATAGTTGCGTCAATTAAGCATTGGTGAAGCATCTGTTATTGCAGTCAATGCCGATTCACCTGTTTTGGATGCCCTTTCACTTATGAGCAAACACGCAGTCTCATCAGTTGCAGTGTTGGGACATATGGGAGTCGTGTTGGGCAATATCAGTATGACAGATGTCAAGGTAAAAACAAATGCAAACTTAAAATTAAAATGACTCACTTTCCTTTATATAATTTATAGCACGTCTTAAAAAGTGATAGTCATCAATTACTATGGAAAACATGCTTTCAATTTGTAAGTCTTGTTCGTACACAACAAGGCATTGACGATGGTCAAGATCGTCTACCTGTTTTTGATGTACGACTTGATACAACACTTGGATTTACAATTGCAAAGTTATTGGCTACGAAGTCACATCGTGTTTGGGTTATTGATGAAAGAGAGAGAGCAATTGGTGTGGTTTCCTTGACAGATGTAATGCAAGTTGTTGCTTCTACTATACGCTCAAGATAATAATAATAATAATAATAAAAGACAAATCCCTCTTGTTTTTCCACATATAAATCTATTGTCTTATAAATATTTATTATCTGTCTTTTTTTCTTTTATATAGTGTTGTTTATTGTTGTTGCTATTCCTTTTATTGTATTTAACGATAAGGGTGTTCGGCTTGCAAGTTTCTAAAATAATAAGGTGTAAATGAGTTGTTTTTCAATATAATAATCAAATCATTTCTTATTTTTACCTGGCAAGTTCGACTTCCCACTTATCACCGTTAGCCAAAAGCTTTTCCTTGTTGTAAAGAAGTTCTTCGTGAGTCTCGGTAATGTATTCATAGTTGGGACTCTCAACAATGGCGTCAACTAATTTTTTTTTTAGATTAAAAAGTTAATATTTATCAATTATATGTCTATTATCGTCTCTTACCAGGACAAGCTTCTTGGCAGAAACCACAGTAACTAAATAATAAATAAATAATAAATAAATCGTTATTGCCTCCTTTTTCTTTGACAAATTCAACTTACATGCACTTTGTCATGTCAATATCATAACGAGTTGTACGACGAGATCCATCCTCACGAGGCTCTGCTTCAATGGTAATGGCCTGAGCAGGACAGATGGCCTCACACAACTTACAGGCAATACAACGTTCCTCACCTAAATATTTTCATTAAATCATTTGTTTTCCCCACACATTTATGAAAATACAAAATAATTACCGCTTTGATAACGACGAAGAGCGTGTTCACCTCTGAAACGAGAAGAGATGGGACCCTTTTCAAAAGGATACATGATGGTGTAAGGAGGACGGAAGAAGTTTTCGAGAACAACAAACATGCCTCTCATCAACTCGGTCAATAACAAATGTTGGGCTGCAACGTCCATGGTGCTCTTGGCTGGTCCAGAGATCTGATGCTCGGGATAGGAAGCATAGCGAGCAACGGTGTTGGTGCTGAAGTGACTGACAGCAGGTGCAACAACACGAGGTACTAAATGGTTGAATGAGTTGTCAGTTTTTCTTTCGTGAATATAAACAGCTTTTTTTTTTTTACCTGAGACGAAGGGGGATGCTCTAGTTGCCAATGATCTAGTTAATCGTAAAGCGTTCATTATATATGTTTTTTTTTTTAAATTGCCAAAAAAAAAAAAAAGTATTTTTTTCTTTGCGCTTAGAGTGGGGAGTATAAAGTTGTTTAGTCTAGCAAGACAAAGGGATGAATAATAACAAAGCTTGAACTTGACCCCAGTGCGAAAGTCAATTGAATATCCGATTTGAAAAGCAGTCATAAAGATGATGTAGCGAAAATAGAAAAAAAAAGGGGTATTTTTTTAATTTTACCTGTCAAATAAAAGGTCCTTTTTTGAAAAGGTATTCCATATCTTTTTGTCTATTGCTAGTTGCTATTTTTTGTTCACTATGTGAATAAAGACACAAATCAAAGATATAATGGTGAATTAAATGCTGGCTATGACATAGATAGATCGCTCATACAAAATGCAATTGAAATACGAGTCAAAGTCAAGATCCTCTCACGAGCCAAAACCATGACGGAAAGATTGGCATTTGTGATTGATAAATGATCGTAATATGATTCAAAAAAGATAAAGTATCACGCTTAGAAAATAATCGTTGTCAAGATCAACAAGTTCTTTTCGTTTTATTACTAAACTACTTTATGGATATGACTGGGTTTTTGAAATATATAAAAATGGAAATCTTTTTTTTTTTTTTTTTGAAAAATAATCTATTATAAATGAATTGGACCATATTGTGTACTTTCACCAAGCTTTTCTATATCCACTCCATCCATCCAATGTTGGAGATTGGCTTGACGTTGTCAACAGAGTCTGCACACCGGCAGCGAGCCTTTTTCTTCATCTCAGAACTACTTGCCATCAGGTGCAATTAGAAAGTCATACTACGCATAATATGTGTGTGCGAAAGGTCGACACAACAAAGGTGACGGACAGCTTTGTCTCGCTTCAGATACGTTTGTGATGTCTAAACTACTATCTATATTTAACTGTATTGTTTGTTGTTGCAAAGATACCCCACAAGAAAGTGCTATTTCACCCAACTTTAATCACGACATGGAGGGCAGAAACAGGCTTATCATTATCAGGAGGATTCATAGACAAGAGTACGAAATTATACTTCTACTAGGCTGCTGGTTTTCTAAAAGAATAGAATGACGAATGTAGGTTGAACTTTTAATGGCAAAGTAAATAATATCCAAATTGAAGCCAACATCAGCTGTGTGAATCCAGGAATCTTGTTTATAATAGAGGGTATATTGATGTCTACTATAAAATATATTTGAATGATAGTATTAGTCTATATTACTTCAGATACATCCATCAATGATGAAGGATACCTTTAGGAAAGAATGATCTTGAGCCAATATCAGAGCACCATACAATCAATGACGAATGGCACGAAAGCAATATATTCGTTTATTGAGCATACTAATGGTGTATAATTCTATGATATAGTATTTCTTCTGATAGATAAAATAATGAATCCATACTGTATACAAGAGCCAAAATAGCGTTCTCCTTATTATTATTGATATTTGTAATGAAAACAAGCATAAAGCGAATGATAACCCAATCGGAGTATATATTATCCGATAAATGCTTTCTAGAGAACACTTTTAAAGGGAAATAAAAGGAAACTGTAATGTATATTTAAGAGATATATAGGCTTGAGCATTGATGACACTTATAATTTCATTTATGGTCAAAAGGTAATCATTTGTTGATTAAAAAAAATATGCATATTTCCATGACGTAATGTGATTTTATTATTATTTATTCCATACGCGAATTAAACAAAGAGATACATCCTTCTGTCTCTTTATTATTTTTTTTACTGAAAAGAACAACAACAACAACAATGGCGAGTGATCTTGATACTTTAGTTGATATGGGTTTCTCTCGTGGAAAAGCGTAATATACTTTATAGATATACATAAAATAATAAAAGGGTTAATCACGTTCTCTTTAAACAATAGTCAAAAGGCTTTAAAGGCTACTAATGGTGCTGGTTTACAGCCAGCTATGGATTGGTAATAGTCTTTTCCTTTTATTTTTCCTGTCTAATTGCTAACTATATATAAAAAAGGATCTTGAGTCATCCAGAAGTATCTGATGAGCCTGAAGAAGATACACCCGCACCCCAAGCCCTCGGTACAACCTCTTCCTCTTCAACACCTGCCACAGAACCTGTCGCAGAAGAAGGAGAAATTCAAAATGGTGAGCAGACAGCCAACAGTTTGATTTGTAATGACTGTCAAAAGCTCTTCCGCGATGGTAAAGATCAACCCCATAGTATACTACCAAAACACACACACATTTTTTACAACTTTGTTATTTATAGCTGGTGCTGCTGAGCGACATGCCATCCGCACCGAGCACCAAAACTTCTCTGAAAGCACACAAATCATCCAACCCCTTTCCGAAGCCGAAAAGAAGGAAAAGCTATTAGAATTAAAGGCCCGTATGGCCGAGAAGCGCGCGATGCGTGAGGAAGCTGAAAAGAAGGAACGTAAGCAGGCCGAATTGATCCGTCGCAAGGCCGGTCAGGACATGACGGCGGTGAAGGAAGAGATGGAGGCCAAGGAGATCAAGAAGGCGTTTGATTTAAAGAAGAGAGAGAAGGAGCAGGAGAAGATTGCAAAGGCAAAGATCAAAGCACAGATTGAACAGGATAAGAAGGAGCGTGCTGCCAAGGTAATAGAGGTTGTCAAATGTGTTTTAAAAAAGAAAAACATATCAACTATTTAGATTGTGTGGTGTTAGAAAGCTGCTGTGATTGAAGCAAGAAAAAAGGTGGAGGAGGATGTGGTGGCCCCACAGACAGCCGGTGTAAAGAAGGAATACAATGAAGCAAGACTTCAGGTATATATTTTAAAATAGAGAAATAAGATAGAAAGGAATTGAAAAATGACAATATATATATACAAGGTACGTGTACCCGGATCCGGACCCATCACGCATACATTTGATGCGAATGCTACTCTATCCGAGGTGTATACCTTTTTGGAGTCTCAAGGATGTAATGGCAGTTTCAGTCTATCCACTCCATTTCCTAGAAGGGTATTTGCTCAAGATGATTTACAAAAGTCTTTAAAGGAATTAAGTAGGTTTCTTTTTCCTGGTTTTTTTTTTTTTTTTTTTTTTTTTTTTTTTTTTTTTTTTTTTTGTTAAGTTTTTTTTTTTTTTTTTTTTTTTTAATTCATTGTTGCTAAGCTTATTTTTTGATTTTAGACTTGGTTCCTTCTGCTGCTCTTGTATTGGCTTACCTTTAAAAGCAATTGAATATAAAAATAAAAATATATATTTGATTAGTCTTGATAGTAGGAGAAGTGTTTTTTAATAGGGGAAGTCTCTTAAAAAGCATGTCACGTTTTTTTTTTTTTAATCTTTTTTTATCTTTTTTTTTTTTTTCTTACACATATCTTTAATATACCAAAAAAAAAAAATGAGCACCACTACAGTCACTCCTGGTCAACGTTTAGGTTATGCAGCAGATTATATTCACGGAGCTGGCACTTATGAACGTGGCGGTTTACTATATGCGAGTGTAGTCGGCCAGAAATTCGTAGAGTCTGGAAAAACAGACGATGAAGTATGATTTATAAACTTACGATCCTCCTACAAAAAAAAAAAAGCCTCATTTTAACAATTTATATGTTTAAAGTTACCAACTATTAGAGTTTCAAAAGAAAAGGAACAATCTGCAGTTCCTGAAGTTGGGAGTTTGGTAAAAAAAAGAATTTTGTAGGAACGACAACTAGAGTGCCAGCATCTCATACATATTTTTTTTTTTTAGGTGACAGGAAAAGTCATTCGAGTCGCACCTCACCAAGCCGTTATTGCCATTATGGTAGTAGGTGATTCACCTTGTAAAGAAGATTTCTTGGGTGCTATTCGGTAAAACACAACAAAAAAGAAGTATTTGACAAGTGTAGAGAGATCTCATTTTTTTTTTTTTTTTTAAGTACACAAGATGTTCGTGCAGCAGAAAAGGATAAAGTAAAAATTTACAACTCATTTCGACCTGGAGATATTGTAAAAGCCGAAGTCATCTCGCTAGGTGATGCGAGATCGTACTTTTTATCCACAGCCAAAAACGAATTGGGTGTTATTTTTGCAACAAGTGTCGCTGGTGCTACCATGATTCCCATATCATGGCAGGAGATGCAATGCCCAAAGACAAAAACAATCGAGTTTCGTAAATGTGCCAAACCCGTTTAAAATAATAATAAAAAAAAAATATATGTTACAGTGTTTTATTATCTCTATCAAAGATGTCAAGCATCTCTATAATATGGGTGCAGGTTTTCTAAGATTAACAGGCACTTTATCTTGTGGATATTTCCATTCAGGATGATAATATAATTCAACTGTATCTACACGCTCCCATTTAACAAAATCTATTCATCATATCAGTATTTACGTTTCTTTCTCTTACAAATATCATTTACCTATTGCAGATGGATGATGTAATTTATTTTGTAAATCCAAGTTCATCAATTCTGAGCGACACGACTTGTCTCTATGCGTGTACAATGCAAAATCTCGAGGCGCCACCATACACTCATGACCATGTAAGTAGGCCAAATACGTCAAGACGGCCTGATCCTGGCGATGATTCTCTCGACTTGACCCAGGAGGTGCCACACATCGCTTCTGTAACCCACACTCATACCACGGTGTGATGATATCACTCACAATGGTCTGGTTATCAGCATCAAACCCAATGGCCGCACCGTTGCAATTGCGCTTGTATCTGTATTCCTTGATATCGGCATTGAAGAACTTGAACATCCCAGGGTGTGTCCATTTGAGCATATTGTGATCGCTGCGTGGAGACCAGAAGCCATGAAACTCGTTACGGACAATATTTGGTATATTGGTGAGAAACTCAGAGGTGACCTGGTTGCCTGCATCCAGCCAGACGAGTACTCCGCCATAGCGAATGCGAGCATCGTTGACAATACCGGTCTTCCATGCATACTCTCCCGCATTGACGGCGACATCCCAAAAGGCAGGGTATCGTTCGTGGTCGAATAGGATCACATCATCTATGAGTCCGTTCGATTGTAATTGATCGAGAATGGGTAGTTGTGTTCGGTTCATACCAATGTTGTACACAACGATCCGGGGGAATGCATCGACTTCGGAGCGGAAACTGTCGAGAGAGTATAAAAAGTTTTCTAATGAACAAATGTGGTTTGCACTGGAGCCTGTCACAATGGTGTATGGATAGTTTTGTTTCTTGGATGCTGCTGCTGGTGATGATGATGATGATGATGATGATGATGAAGAGTCGAGATCTGAGAGTTGATTCGCTGATTGAATTAATAGAAATAAATGATTTGAGGTTGTACATACAAACATCACTTAGATTAGCCTCTTCTATGTTGAGTTCAGAATAAGAATACACTTACTGCTATTAGGTCGATAGTAGTCTTTTAATCCAAAGGTAGAGAACAATAAGAAGCATAATACAGTGACTGAAGTGAGTTGCAACAATAGTATTGTTTTGGATCGAGGTACAAAACCACTAATGAATGTCATTATTATTATTATTATTATCGAGAGAAAGGAATGACAAGAATATACTTCATAAAAACAAAACAAAACAAGAAGAAGAAAAAAAAAAAAAGGAAAAAAAAAAAAAACTTGCTAATTAAATGAAAAAGGAGACAAGAGCTGATTACTACAATCCAAAAAAAAAAATTGGGTCCCCCCCCCCTTCTTTTTTATTCTCATATAATGCAACAAATAGATATTTTTAGTAAAAGTAACGTGCTACAAATATGTGACGTATCCGTTGTTTAATGTCTCCGCTTCAACGAATAAAAACACACTTTATCCATTTTGCCTATCTTTTTCTTTCTGTTTGTATTGTATATATATACGAAATGGAGCAAGTTGATGACTTTCCTTCGGGTTTCTTCTTTATTCGATGTAAAGCAAAGCAAATGGCGCTTGATGTGCATGGTGGTAGTATGGTGGTAAGTGGACTTTATTACAAGTCGCGTCTTACTAAAGACTACATGTCTTTAAAATAGAACGATTCCAATATTATTATTTGGCCACAAGTAAGTTTTTTTTTTTTTGTTAAGACTAAATAAGTACACGCTGATAACCTGAATATAGAAACTAGTGGATAGTATTAATCAGGCAAGTAGAAAAAAAAAAAACGATACGTGTGTGCTGCATAAATGACACTTATTCTTGTGCAATATTTTCAATAGCTCTGGATGCATGAAGAGGGATTTTTAATTAATAAAAAATCGGGACTAGGTAACAAAAAAAAAACAAACTCAATCACCAATTAATATAGACTCTTTTTCTAGTAATTGACATTAGAGGAGGTAATTATAAGGATAACCATGTTTGTATTATATCTAATATACAAATGCATGTATAACAGGTATTGAAAGAGACAAGCTTATCATTCAATATGCCCGAAAGCCTGGATTGGCTACAAATCAAAGATGGAAATACCAGGATGGTTTCATCTTTCCAGCAGCCTCTCCCAATTTAGTGTTGGATATTAAGGTAAAACAACATATCATCTTGATTGTCTTTTCTAGTATATAACGTATGCTTCGAAAATAGAATGGCGAATACAAGAACGGAAACAATGTCTTTTTAAATGCGAAATCACTCTCATCTCAATCACAACAGTTTATCATTCAACCATTTGAGAATGAAAAATCAAAGGCAGAATTGGCCCTATTGAGACCATCGCCACGTGTGTTTTATATTTGTCTATTTCAAAAAAAGGAATTATTATACTAATTTATATATAAATCTAGTTCAACGTTCTTCAACATTTCCTCGTAATGATGAGCTTTATGATTGTTACAGAAAAGTCTATCTTGAGCCAGGAACATCTGTAACAGCTGATGAACTGGCTGGGGCTGCTGTATTCAAGGTAATGAAATAGATAGGAATGATAGCTTGTGTGCTCACCATAAAAGTGTAGGGCATTAAAGACTATGTTGATCAAGCAAGACTCAGTTCACCAATGATTGTTGCCAATGATGAATCAAGAAGTCAGGTTATTGAGCTAGCCAAGAAGGAGGTAATTTTTTTTATTTATTTTGGGGGGAGTTACACACTCAATTATTATTAATATTTATAGGTTATACGAGTATTGACGGAAAAGCAAGTTGGCTCAAATGATTTGGTGCATCAGGCTTTGAATGCAGCTGAATCGTATTTTAGTAGAGAATATGAGGCAGATTAAAAAATATTATCTTTATTTAAAGTGCTTGTCTTCTTAATTCACGTTCCCATTCTTCCATTCCGTCATCTTGCTCGTTTGATTTGGTTATTGTTTGTTTGGTGGATACGTCCTTGTTTTTATCATCTTGGAATTCTTCAGTATCTTTAATAATATCCTCTTTGGTATCTTTAAAATCATCCTCTTCTTCCTCTTCATCATCTTTAAAGTCAAACAATACATCCTCATCCTTTTCTTTGGGAATAGGTGGTTCACTCAATACAGTTTGTTTAACAAGAGTGACTCGATAAAAGTAGTTTCTCCAAAAGGTAGGTTCAGTTACACTTTTTTTTTTTGTAAGAAAAAAAAAACGAGCTTTAGATATCTGTATACGCTGAACTATAACAACAACAACAATACAAAGCTTAGACTTACTGTTGAGGCACTAATAAGAATCTCATGTGTGATAATTCCTTATCTTCTTTTAATGCAGCTTGTGCATTTTGGCTATAGGCATTAATATCAAATTGAAAGTTGGTATCTTCAGGTGGTGAAATTAAGAAATTGCGTCGATCCTAATTTATAATTCGAAACATGAATGTTCATTCAATGTAAATTCGTGTTTCTCGGTGTACCTTTCCTTTTTATTTTTATTTTTTTTTTTTTACCTTTGAAATCTCCATAATGGCTCGCTTCATTTCCTTTTCATAGCCATCATAACCTGCCCAAGGTGCAACTGATTCTAAAAAAAAAAAAGTATGATTCAATTTCTTCTCCATGTCTCCCCCCTTTTTGTTTTTTTTTTTTTTTTGTACCTGAGCCTTTTGGTTTTATATGGTTTTCTGTGTTGTTCTTTAAAAAGGTCTTTCTTTCAGACTCTAGGTCGAGAGGCATCTGTGCAAGTTGACTGGGAAGTTCTCTTGCTCTTTGTTGTAATTCAGTGAGTCGTTTGTTCATCTCGGGAATTCCCTTTTGTTGAATGGTCTGTGAGAGTGCATTGACACTTGTGCTTACACTGGAGAAGAAGGAACTTGCAAAGAAGCCTGTGTTATTTACTGTGCAAGATATATTACATTTTGTTTAATTATCTTTGTAAATAGCAAAACAAATAAATAGTCATACCTTTTTGGGCCATTTTTTATATGAATTAATAAAGCTTAAAAAAGAAGAAGGAAATCACAATAATAATAATAAAAAAAAGACTACTTTTACGGCCCCTTTTTCATCTGTTTTGGGTAACAGCCCCAATCTAGTTTGAAATTGGGTCGATTATTTTGAATTTAAACCAATCCAAATGGGTTCAAAGTAAAAGTCTGCACATGGTCAGATTCCTCAAGTCAAAAAGACAAAACTGATTCAGCATTGACTTTTGTTCATTAAAGATTATAATAGAATTAGACAAGGATATAAACACATTATATAAGCATCAAACCATTCTTCTAGAACATATATCAGTGGATATCAGTGGATAAGCATGCTTTATATAGGTTAATCATCATAAAAAACTAGCACAGCGTCTGATTACGCTTGCTTAGTCATGTCATTGACCCACAAGTCATGCCAAATACAGTAATTATTAAAAAAACAAACTTATTTTATTCTAAAACCATAAATAATATTAATAATACAAAAGTGGGAGGGGGTTCTCTGTCTAAAGTTTAGCAACGCCAGCATCTTTCAATATCTTGTCCAATTTACCAGAAGCCAAGGCATCCTTCAAGGCATCTGCACCACCAAGGTGTTGTTGGTTGATAAAGATATTAGGCACGGTCTTTTGTTGAGTCAATTCGGCCAATGCACTTTGAATAGCCTCTCCATTCTTGTCCTCATTTAACTCTAATGCCTTGTAATCCACATTGAGATCATCGAAAATGTCCTTGGCTCTAATACAAAAGGGACAATAGCTCTTACTGAAGATCTAAGTTTTTAAATAAATAAATAAACGACAGATTAAAACTGATATCATGTACTCTTACCATGACTGTATTGTCAGAAATAGCCTTCTTGACGAGATCTCTAATACCTTGAGTGACAATAGACATTTTTTTCTTTAGTGATGAATAATAATATACGAAATAAGAGAGAAAGAAATGAAGTTGAAAAAAAAGGGGCGGTTGAATTTTATTTTATACGGTTGAGCTTATAAATTATTTCGTCAAGGCACAACAAAATGTCGCCTAATTAGATGTAAAATGTCGGCCAATCAGAAATTAAGTTTCGCTCTCATAGAAACAAAATGTCGTCCAATCAGGAATTCAGTGTTCATTGCCATAGGAATAAAATGTTGCCTCTTAGTTGTTCTGATTACCTTTTTCTTATAATATCTAGTGTAACTTTACGATATGAAGAACTGTATATGAACATCAACATGACACTCGGGCCAGTTAAAAAGAATTGAACCTTAACAAATATAAATGGTATTGCCCAATGTATATGCTGTCTTTTTTCATGAAAATGCTGATGACTAAAAAGGGAGACTAAGTTCATGATCCAACTCAATGAATAATGATATAAGAAGATGTATTTAAGCGTCTAAATGGATCTCATTTATCATCCACTTCCTTCTGACTCATGGTATTGACGACATGCTTTGGTTCTCTACTCTATGGATTGTATTTATTTATACAACTATTCTCTCCACTTTTCTCATTAATTTGTAACTTTTTCTCAATGTCTTGAAATAAACAGTACATAGAGCCATACCGGCGTTCCGGTGCAAATTCAGACAGATTTTAGTATTATTTTTTCAGTAACTGCACCTGAGCGACTGTAACTGTACTACAACATCAGGCTTTTTTTTTTTTTTTTGACTGTTCTGAACTTAAAATTCTATTAAAAGAAACCTTTTGCAAGTACTTTTTACCTTTCATACTTCTCTTTCTCCATAACACTTACTGATACACTTAAAATGTGGTTTTTATATAAACTAAGCAATGAAAATAGTGGAGGTAATATTTATAAAATAGTATTTACATGCTCATTTCAATAACACACACCCATAAGAGGATATGGTATATTGTCGACTGCGGCCAAATAAAACATACAGCATAGGAAGAAAAGGTGAACAACAAAAACAAAACACATGTTTTCGAGGGGGATCAGTAGACTAAAAGGAAATATAAAAACTTAGAGGTTGACATCATGATTTATAACGACAAGTCCATTAGTAAACACCATGGCTCAATTAGAACAGATCCAATGACAGTTGAAAAACTAGTACTTGCATATATTTATATATTACATATTCATTATACAAATATAAAATATATATAGGATGATATCAATTATAAGCCTACCATTTTCTATACTGACAATAGTTCAAAATATGGAACAAAGATAAATGATCAACCAATACATCAGGAAACAAAGTTGAAACACAATGATATACTTTCATTAGGTGCATTTGGATTGAAACTAAGGTAAAAAAAAAAAAAAAAAGTATTTATACATATATATGCTAATACTATATATTTAGAGTGTGTTGGTGGCCTTATGTATTGTGTAGACAGGGGATTAACAGTGGTGATAAGCGTAATCTATTTTTATTAGCGAGTAGTTTGGGTATATTTATATAAAGGAAAATGTATGGATTATATATACATATTTACCCTTGCTTATATGAAGGGATCCATATTGTCAATGAATGGTCATCAGCATGTACACACTTACTCGTCACCCATTTTGCAGCCACTAATAAAGTACTTCACTGTTTTGTCGATGAAAAACCCATGGTCACACCAGATTGGTTGCGCGATCAACTCTGTGCGGATGATATGGAATTAGATCCTGCATCGCACATCAGCCCTCAGTTGATGACCAATTATGGACCCTTTAAGCAGGATGTGGTGATGGGTGTCAAGGAGGAGAGAAAGACGATCTTTGTTGATAAAGAATTCTATTTCTTTGAACAGGATCAATTCAGTGCAAACCAAGGGTTGATTGAAAAGTGTGGTGGCGTGGCGAGATGGATGGATTTAAATCGATTTGATGTGTACAAGGAGCTACTTAATAATGAAAACAAACCTCTACTTGTTGAACCTCAAGCATGTGAAGATGATGCTTGGATTGCCCTCAGATTTCAACTACATGAATGGTACTATTTTTTCTTATTTATCGTGCTTTTATTTATCTTTTTTTTGTTTTTCATTTAGTGATATTCGTGTCATTTACGAATACGAAATTGGATATGCTATCATATATGGCTCCTCTTCAGTTGCATGTCATCCCATTATATCAGCAGAACAGAGCGAGGCAATGGAAAAGTATCATCATGAGCAAATAACGTCACAACCCTCCCCATTAGGCAATTTCACATTTGATTTTTCACTTACATTGGCAACATTTCAGAATGACTCGACTTTAGCCACTCTTTCGCTCCAAGATAATATGCCAGGATCTTTACGTTCAAAAAACAAGCCATCACCATCTGTAGACCAAAGAGTGAAACAGGAGGAGGCAGAGGAGCCATCGTTGAGCTTGAGTTCATTGATTCCTGCAAAGAGAAACATGCCACCAAGTACATCATCCAACAAGAGTAACAGAACATCGGTAGCGCAAGGAAAGAAGCGTGCATCACAGAGTGGTATTTCAGTAGAAAAACAGAAGCCAGGACCGTCTAGTTGTAAATCTACATTAGAAAGTAAAGAAACCGAGGAAGAAGAGGATTTGTTCTCTGATATATTTTCAAAGGGTCCTTCCACTTTCAAGGAAAGAGCATCTGGTGGTAGCTCATCTGGTGGTCAAAGAACGCTTCCATCTGCATCAAATCAGGAAAGTACCTCTTTAAATGACGGTGGTGGTGGTGGTGGTGGTGGTGGTGGTGGTGGTGAAAAAACCCTTCCATATCCTGCTGAAAGAACGCTCCCCTATACTACTACACAGACTCTTCCATACGACGCTCAAGAGCCATCATCCAACTTGGAAAGAACAATGCCTTATAACCCCGACCAGAGTAGGACAATACCCTTCAATGATCGTACAATCCCCTATACAGAAAATGAACAGAGTAGAACCGTCCCATTTGCTGATGATTATCCAAGCATCGATATGGACGATGGACAACATGATGATAATGATGATGATGATGGTGATGGTGATTTTAACATCCTGGATAGTCTGGAATCGACACAGCCACTTGGGCGGGAATCATCTCAAGCACGTCTAACATCACAGCGTTCATTGACTCAACGCCAAAATACACAAACCACAGAACGACCTACACCACCAACTTCACAACAGGGTGCTGTTTCAAGTAGTACTGGTAGCTCATTGCAACATGTTAATAACAATGCGGCCAATGCACAAGATACAGCAAGATTGGAACACCTTGTTGTAAGTGATGATGATGATGACGATTTTGATTGGCTTGTAGCACCTAAAAAAACAACAACCCAACCCACTACTTCTACTCAAGGTACACAGCCCATCTCTACTCGAAGTACACAACCCATCTCTACTCTAGATACAACTGATCAGCCTACTTTAACTCAATCTATTAACCTGCCTACATCAACTCCTCACAACCAAGACACTCCTTCATTAGATGATGATAATCACCCTGAAGGCACAACCTCTCGTCTTGTCAACTCCACAAATAGTAGAAGAAGAACACTACCACCAACCTCCCAGAGAGACGGTAGATCTTTAAGATCTCAAAACAACCCACTTTCCTTGGAAGTACCTGCTACCCCACCATCACCACGCACAAGACAATCTACTCCAGTCGTACCTCAAACAAGCACAGGACAATCTACTCCAGCTCGAGCTACACGACAATCCACTCCATCTCAAACACCCACTCGCGCTACAAGAGGCCGACAGTCTCAAAGTCGCCAAAATATCACCACATATCGATCCCAGAGATCTCGAGATATCATGGATATTGCTCTCGACGGTTACAACGATGAAGAGAATGACCTACCTGAAATTGAGCCTGGAAAGCGATATACAGTGGTGGAGTATGCGGCACTTGTGGTTACACCAAGACCCCCACCTCAGTCAGTAACAGCAGCAGGAACAGGTGGTGTTAATTATAAACGATTTAAAAAGGTACAAAAAGTTTATATGTGTATATCCCCCTTTTTTTTTTTAAAAAAATAATAATAATAATAATCCAATAACTCTCCTATTATGTATATAGGTCCAACAATTTCACAATCATGCTCTATTGGATGTTGTTAATATGGTCACCAACACTCAACTCGATCAAGGTAACATAAATGATATATATAAAAAAGCATTTTTTTTTAAAAAAAAAAAAAAAAAAAAAAAAAAAAAAACCTCCCCATCCCTTTTGTAGAAGAGAGAACCGATGAACCCACTAATCTTGCATCTGATCCCGATCTTCTCATTCGTACAAGACCAAGACGTACCAACATTTAAATAAAGAAGCATTTTATTTCTTTTTCTTATTTTCCTCCTCTCCCTTTGTCTGTTTTAAAAATGCCTTGACTTGAGCAGCGGTCGCAGTATACCATGCATAAAGAACAAATGCCTGTAGTCCATGGAATGCAGCGATACCATAACTTGTTGTGAGGGGGAAAATGCCTTCTTCGCGTGATTGAAAGACAAAAACGGCGATGATACCATGAAAAATCATAAAACCGGCAGCTTTTATTTTTTTTATATATTGTAGATAGTGTGTTGCTTTCTTTGTTTTATATGTACCTGCTGCACGTTTACATGGCAACATGTTTGGCATGTCCCTACAGAGTAAACTAATAATACCCAAACTCATAAGGGCAGCACCATAGAGTCGAGCAATAAAGAGGTGTGTGAGGTCGAGTGGTTTGATAAAGAGGAAATTGGCGACGGCGGGTAGGAATAAGAGCTGTAGCGCAATAGCTGCCAAGATTATGCCATGCTAAGTTTTTCTTTTTTCTTAATTCATGTTCCTTTCTCTTTATATATTAAAAGTAAAACTTACGGCAGCGAATATAAAGTTTAAGGCAGACATAGTGAAAAGGAATGTGACAATATGACGAATTATTATTTTTTTTTTTTTTTTATTAAAAATGTTTTTAAAATCCAGTTTTTGGGGGTGATTATTATATTTGGCAACTTGTCTTTTGAACCAAATCACGTCCTTTCACGGCTTCGAACAATTGACCCAATGTTTCGGACTGATCCAAGTCTACCGGTTTTAGGCTCTTATTTGATAAACTATTAATTGTGGCGTTGTATCGATTCAATGTAGTGTCAATATGACGAATGGCTTGTCGAAGTGCATAAAGGGATGGGATACTGTTTAAAAAAGAAGGATATTATTATTACAACAATCATAGAAACTCTCTCTCTTTTTTTTTTTTACCTTTTGGGTTGATTAGATGATAATAATTTGGGTTCAAAACTCTCCAATGTGTCCTTCACTTTCTTGTACAGTGTCTCATTAAATGTATGCAAATCAATGGGTGCCATTATCAATTCATTGGCTAATTTTACAATTTTTTCCAACTTTTTGTCATCCTGCTGTTTCATCAAATCCAGAATGGCAGAGAATATTTGAATAACTAGCAATACATACATATAAATGAGTAAAATATAGCCTTTCATATTTATATAAATGTATTCTCACCTTGATCATCTCTATTCATTGTATTCGTCAACATGTCACTACTTTTTGAGTCCTGTTCAAGTGTCTTGGTTGTTTCCATCAATGATGCATCCAAGATATGCGCAATACCATCCATATCGCCTAATCTCCATTGATAGTCATGCTGATCAAAGGTGTGTTGTGTGATGAGGGTTGTTTTGGATAGGAACTGTATCTTGTCTTGGAGTGTATTTTGAACAGATATCATCTAGCCAGTATATTTTTTTATCAGCATCTTTTTGCTTTTTTTAAAAACAGTATTTTTTATCTTTACCTGTTCCATTTCTTGTAATGTATCAAAGTAGGCATCTTCTATTGTCTTTGCAGATGGCTTTTTTTTTGGGGGGGGGACAAGAAGATTAATGTATTATAGAGACAGAGAGATACCTTTGAATCTTACATGTTTAGCTACTCTTTCATATGAGTTTGGTGTCATCTCCTTCTTTTGATATGTTGCAAAGATATGGTTGGATTGTTTGCAAGTAGAGGAGGGTGTGACCTTGCGTTCAACTTCTTGACTTTCTTCTTCTTCTTCTTCTTCTTCATCTGATGATTCTTGACTTTCTTCTTCCTCATCTAATGATTCAACTAGTTGAGACTCATCATCATTATCATCAGATTCCAATGCTTTAGAGAAACCACCAAGTTCAAACCCACTACACTCTATATCCGCTGTAGTTCTTTTAGTTACGCTCGACGAAAACATATTGTTATTACTGATAGATGATGAGCTTTGGTTCATTGCATTATTATAACTTGTTAGCGAGGCAGGTTTGAAGAGATTGCTTTGTGTAGAGGAGGGTATGCTTGAAGAGGTGTTCGGCGTGGATTTTGCGAGTGAGGCAAAAGAGACTGTTTGGACAGCAGAGGGTGCCGCACTACCAAAGTTGGAGCTTCCAAAGGTGGTGTTTCCAAAGCTGGAGCTTCCAAAGGCGGTGGTGTTTCCAAAGGTACTGCCTCCTGACATAGTATTATTAAAAGAGGAAGGCGTGTCGATCATTGTTTTAGCAGCAGAAGAGAAGGAAAATCCAGATGGAGGAAGTGTTTTGCCCATTGTTGTAGTAGCAGCAGAAGAAAAAAACAAGGGTGCAGTTGTTGACAAAGGCTTGGTGATGGCAGCCACACCCTTTGGAGCGACCATATCTTGGAATTTCAAGTTTTCCTCGGCCAAAACACTGTTATACATATGGTAGGCACAGATAACACCATCTGTTGTCAAAAAGAAAAAGATGGGCATGGGTGGTACTGGAACATCACTCATGGAAGGATCAACGGGAGGTAATGGCTTTGAGACCGAGAGATCGATAGCCGCACCGACAGGATACGTGTCCTGACTGTCCTCATTCAAGGGCATCTCTGGTATACCATTATCAGCAGCAGTGACCCATCTTGCCCATCCTTTACCTGTTTCCTTTCCAAAGAGGGTGATATCGAGACTGGATGCATTGAGAATAGTGACAAGGTATTGTATGTTGGGTCCAAAGTTGCTTAGCAGTTTAAAGTGGAAATATGGTTTAGGATAGACGTCTACAAACGCCCCCTCTACTTGTTCAATGTAAGTGATTTGATTTTGACTAAAGTGAAAGAGGAAGTTGTTGTCGGCTGTAGTGGAATAGATGACGAGAATTTCACCTTGAGCAACACAGAAAATACCACTTACTATATACATATATATATATATTAGATGAACCTACACAAACACACACACACAAAAATATATATGATAACAAACCTTTTAAATCATCTAATCCAGTCTCTTCAAACACGTCCTTTACATTGTCATGCAATGGAAAAGTGTCCCTTTCTATACCGCTCTTATCATACACCTTAATTGATCCATCCTTACATCCACACACAATCTGATCTCCTTCGGGTAACCAACTCGTTGATGTAATATCATGTAAGGTTGCTGTTACGGTGGATGATGATGGGGAGAAGAGTGCACATGTGTTGCTATTTTCAAGACTGATTGCAATGAGATCTTGCAGAGTGGGATTGGGTAAGATTGCATTGAATTCATTGTCAAATTGATATGTTGATTTGGGTTGTGCTTGTTCTTTCTATATACATTACATCCATCAATATATATATAGACCTTATTTATTATTATTTTTACCTGATGTACAATATCGTATATATCATAGACTAGAAAGGTGCCACCTTTAAGTCCAACAAATAACTCTAGTTCATCAAGACTTGAACTCAATATGGTCACATTTCCAGCCTTGATCTCTGTATAGTTTGTAAAGTCCACTTTTTGTCCCTTTTCAGCAGTGTCAATCGCGTCACGTAACTTTTCACTTTGACCAAAAACAAAACCTAACGCTTGTCTTTAAGAATTGAAATAAAAAGGAATATGTCTCTTCTTTTTATATATACCATCAAGCGTTCCAGCAATAAAATAACCGTATAGACTAGAACATACTAATAGAGAGGTATTGTTGTCATATTTAGATTCTTCAAACTTAGAGTTTATCAAGCGAGCCTTGGCGTCTGGTACAAGACTTTTAAAGCGAAAGAACTGAAAGAAAAGTGTAAATTGTGTGAATACTGTATAGAGAGAGTTGCTTATACCTCAATTTCTTCAGGTTGTGACATTGTTTATATTCAAAAAAAAAAGGAAAAAGAAAAAGCCTCTTACATGTATTTTATACTTAATCCATTTGGGCCAATCAGAGCGTGACTGTATTTAGATTATGGATTTTGAAACAATCACTCTATAGTTCAATGTCCAAGTACTATATATATATAGATAGATAGGTAGGTAGATAGATAGGTAGATAGATTGATATAGATAAAACTATAAAATAGAAATGTATATATTCATGTATATCTGTTTATCTGAATAAGTGGGCTATATACATATACAAAGTACCGATAAGTGACCATCTTTTTGCAGGGAGAGACCCAATCATTGAGAGGATTCAAAACTTGTTTCGAAATGTCACCATGCAATTCATGTACTACGAAGGAATATTTTTACTAAAGAATGAATGAATGTATCGATACTATCAAGACAGGCTATCATCTCGTTTTCATCTACCCTTTTCTCTTGATGAAAGGGATAATCAAAAACAAGCCAAAAGTAAGAGAGAAAGGGAAGGATACAGAGTGTATATCTTATTCAGATAATATACAACTCCGAACTTTTTGTAATCCTGCACTTGTTTTTTTTTTTTTTATGTCTCTATTTAACCTTTTTTTTTTCTTTTTCTTTTTGTAAACTTCTACCACCACCAACTTAAAAACAGAGTAGAATCACCATGATGAAAGGAATTAAAGTGGCTGTAAACTCTCTTTATATTTATTTTTATTAAGTCACTTGTAATCAAGCTATTAATCACAACACTTAGTTCTCTAGAGGGAAAGGCTCACAAGACTCGAAATCAGGAAACAATAATAGTGAATCAACAAGTAAACCAAGCAAACAAAATAGTAATACAAGCTCACCTAAAACACACCATCGCCTTCAACAGCAACAGCAACAGCAACAGCAACAGCAACAGCAACAGCAACAACAACAAAAGACAAGTGGTTCTAATAAGCCGTCTTCCATCCTCTCTCGAGCATCAATACAACACATTCTACCTACAACCACTCCTGTAGTGGCAACAGCAGCAACCATACATGTTGAACAAGCGGTAAGTAATAATAATAATAATAATAATTAATATATTTATATAATCATCATGCTTTTTAGGCGTCTATGGAGAAACCACCACAGCAACAACAACAACAACAAATGACGGATAATATCCCAAAATCAGCCAATAATGCAATGGCTTGGTTAAAGGGAGCTTCAAAGGATACAATCCCAATTGGTAAGGCGCCTCGAAAGCAAAAGTCGTCTCGTTTTCATGTACAAGAGCACGTTGAATTGGAGAAATTACCCTCTTTTCGAGGCAAGTCTTGTAAAAAGATAACACACTTGCAATACGTATATTGACATCTATTTATTAAATAGATGTACCCGTTAATAAACGAACCGAACTCTTTATTAAAAAGTTGATTCAATGTAAAGTGCTCTTTGATTTTAATGATCCTTCCTCAGACCTGAAAGGAAAGGAAATAAAGTCACAAGCCCTCCAAGAGATGATTGAATACATTGTAACTACAAAAGGTGCACTTGTATCAGCTGTTTATGCTGATGTCATTAAAATGGTAATAAGGAGGATAGAATAGATAAACATATAACAAATAATAATAATAATACTCTCCACACACAAAAAAGTTTTCGGTCAATCTATTTCGTACCATTCCACCACCCATCGATAGAGAAGAAGGTTACGACCCAGAAGAGGATGAGCCCACCTTGGAAGCAGCCTGGCCACACCTTCAATTGGTGTACGAGTTCTTTTTACGCTTTATTGAATCACCCGATTTCAACTCGAGTGAGGCCAAAGGATATATCGATCAGCGGTTTATATTGCAATTACTAGAGTTGTTTGACAGCGAGGATCCGCGTGAACGTGACTTTCTAAAAACCATACTGCACCGTCTTTATGGGAAATTCCTCAATTTGAGAGCGTTTATACGTAAATCGGTGAATAATATATTCTTACAGTTTGTGTACGAGACGGAGAGCTTCAATGGTATTGCAGAATTATTAGAGATATTAGGAAGGTAAAAGAGTGATGTTCATTCTCTGTAATAGTACTCAATCATATATATATTTAGTATTATCAATGGTTTTGCCCTTCCACTTAAAGCCGAACATAAACAATTCCTAACACGAGTTTTATTACCGCTGCATAAACCATCCAACTTATCCACATATCACCCACAGTTAGCCTATTGCGTGGTTCAATTCTTGGAGAAGGATGCCGCACTCACAAAGACCGTGGTGGACCATCTGATAAGGTATTGGCCCAAGGTTAACAGTGCCAAGGAGGTCATGTTTATAAACGAGATTGAGGAGGTGCTTGACGTGGTAGAGAGTGACGAGTTTGGCAAGGTGATGGTGCCCATCTTTCAAAAGGTGGCGTTATGTATCTCTAGCTCTCATTTTCAGGTTGCGGAGCGGGCTCTGTATCTGTGGAACAATGGCTACATTTTAAATCTGATGCATGAACACATACAGACCGTGATGCCGATCTTATTCAAGTCTTTATATACAAACTCACAGCAGCATTGGAACAGGTGAGTGCGAGGAATCTTTCAATTTTATATGTGTTTGTTCACCATTTTATATAGAACAATCCATGGATTAGTGTATAATGCATTAAAGATATTTATGGACATGGATCCAACTCTGTTTGAGAGATGTACTGTAGAGTATAAAGCAAGCGAAGAAAGGTAAGTCTTTCTTGTTTATTGGTTAATCAAAGATAGTAAGGAGTTTATTGTTGTTTAGACACGGTATTACTGATAAAGAGAGAAAGGATATGTGGGATCGAGTAAGACAAGAGGCAGAGAGGAAGAATAGGATGAATACGTAGCTTTTTTTTTTCATTTCATATATATAAATATAAATATAATAGACACTCATACAGACACACACACACACACACACACACACACACACACATTCATTTGAAAATAAAAAAAAAAGGAACACTTTTTGTTTTGATTATGATAAATATCATACTTACATTTACTTTTTAGAAAGTTGGGTTCATTTCAATAAAATGAATTAAATAAATGAAGTGCTGCCAATATATATGTTAATGACATGAAAAAAAAAAAAAAAAAAACTTGTATGCTTTAGCTTGCTATGATGAATTTACTGTCAATGAGGATCCCTTCTCCTCTAAAAAAGAAAGCACAATAAAAACAGTTCTTAAAGGTTCGAAACTAATGTTACCCGAGGAAAGCGAATTTATGCATCCCAGTTACTCCATATAATACTTCAAAGTTTATTTCAAGAAATTGATACAAAATTACATACTAATATTAAAAAAGAGTTAAGTATTAGAGAAGACAGAAGGATTCATTTAGACCTCACAAAGATTCGTTTGATTTTTATAATTCCCTTCATTTTTTAGCATAAAAAAAAATAAAAAAAGTTAGATATATATGACACTCTAGAAATCTTACAGGCTATAGAGGGATATTTTAGGTTTGCTGTTAGAAATTTCATGTCATGTGTTTAAGTCTGTAACGTTTTCTAGAGTAATGCAATGATACAAAATGATGAATATATTTATTGGAATTATTTACCATGAGTAATGAACCACTAGACAGAGAATTAGGAAAGGAATCTTGGTTTTCACTACAGCTGCAACAGGACTGACCACGAGAAGGTGCTCCTAATACAATCCCTAAAAAAGCGGAACACTTGCAACGGGAGGCTATTCATTGCTCGTAACTCTCCATACAGCAGAATCCATAAATCGAACGCTTGCAATAGATGGGAAAGAATTACTTGTAACACCATCAATATCATATAAACTACAACCAGAGAGCTTACAATGGGGGTGAATATTGCTTATAGCGCTCTCTATATTGACCAGTTATAATAACCAGTTTAGCCTCCAGCCTCTGCAATAAACCTCATTTCACAAGCATTGACTTAGACCAAGTGTAGTAAAGCATCTCTACTTTTGTAATGTGCCCAGTATATCAGTAATAGCATTTGAAAACTATATAGTATAATAACATACCTATATATAATGACAAATGTCTATGAGAAAGTGATATGTTTTGAATTAGCCAAATTACTTTCATCTACCTTTGAAATAACACCAAGCATAAAGAGCAAACCCCGTAATGGGAACGCTGCAAACAGACAGCAGCTAAAACCATCATGTTGTTATTACCTTTACTATTACCCTTCTTTCCATTAACAAATAGCCATTACATATCTCGTTAGATATAAAGAAGACAAAGAGTGTGTGAGAGAAAAAAAAAATAGAAATTGATATCTTTTTAAGCTAAAAATGCCTTTTTGACATTTTCTTTTATATCCATCATACGCATAACAAGTCGCGTTCTAAAACATAAAAAAGGAAGAAAAAAAAAAGCAGTATCTTGACCTCCAGACTCAGTCAGACTCAGTCAGACTCAAAGTATTTTATCATGTGACCTCAAAATTAAGCAGTGAAATTGAAAAAAAAAAATCTTTTTGAGTCACCCGCTTAAATGTTCGGAAATACCTTCATTTCTGCACTCTCAGACTCATACTCAGACTCATGCTAATAGTTTTTTTCCCAAAAAACAACTCAGTGAATAAAATAAAAATAAAAATCGGTTCCTTAAATCACAAATATTATTTAATAAAAAATTTCTTTTTATATTTGTGTCAAAACTCTATTCTTTAACAAAATGAACTCTCAGAAAGCTAGCAGCAGCAGTAGCAGCAGCAGTACCGTCAATAATCAAGATATTCAGTGTATGATCGATAATAATGCGGCAATGCATTATAGTAATCAAATGATACTCGCTGAAAGTATGACACATCGCCCTGTCAATACGTTAAAGGCCTATGATGCCAAACAATCTGAATGGAAGGCTTGTATAAGTTTTTAATTTTAGATAGCTATTTGGTACTACACTATGCTAAAGTACTA
>MU622353.1:79541-149508 GCA_025399235.1 Backusella circina FSU 941 | reverse complement strand
TAAATGCTCTCTTTTCCAAGATAGTGTTGAGTTATTGGGATTCAAAATATCAAGCAAGGGAATCGAACCGTTACCAGAGAAGGTGGAGAGGATCATCAACTTCCCCACACCAATCAATGAGACTGGCATCCGCTCCTTTGTCAACATGGTGGGATTTTACCGTAATCATATTCCTAACTATACCGAGCTGGTTAACCCGGTGCTTAAGCTTCTGAAAAAAAGGAATGCTTTCGTCTGGTCTGATGCTTGTACCGATGCTTTCGAGAAGGTTAAAGCTGCTATTGCTACTTGTACAACCCTTCAGTTTCCTGACCCTAATGGTCAATTTTCTCTTTATTGTGACAGTTCGGATATTGGGATAGGGGTCGCTCTTCATATGGTCAATGAAAAGGAGGAACTGGTGCCAATAATGTTTATCTCAAGAAAACTTCAGGCCGCTGAAGTAAGGTATCCGATAGTTGAAAAGGAGAATCTCTCCGTAGTATATGCAATATCGAAGTTCAGGAAGTACTTGCTGGACAAACCGTTTAAGTTGTATACCGACAACACTGCCGTGGCCTATTTGTTTAAAAAGGCAGAACCAAATCAAAGACTTCAAAGGTGGGTCCTCGCTCTGATGGAATTCAGGTTCACTGTGCATACTATAAGGGGTAAAGACAATGTTATGGCGGACGCGCTATCAAGGTACCCTCCTCTAGTTTCGGGTGATGACACTTGTGGACTTGATGAGATGGATGCCCTATATGACCACTTGCTGACAGAAGAAGCGAAATATGAAGACTGGTTATGGCAGATATTTTGTTACCTATTAAGCATTAATAATAACCAAGAACAACCATTTACTAACTTCAATGTTAAAGTTAAAAGGGCTGCATTAAAATACAAAGTTGATGGTGATCATTTATATCGTCGCATTGAAACTCGATGGGTGATGGTGCCATACGTTGAAGAACGTCCGGTAATACTTGCTTCCATTCACGATGGACACGGACATTTTGGTTCGCACAGCACTTGGGCTCGACTCTACTTTTCGTATTGGTGGCCGAACTCATATGTTGAAATGAGGGATCATGTACGTACTTGCAAGCCTTGTCAGTTATTTGATTCTGTCCCAAAGGCGAAAGCGCTTCGTTCGGTTCCAGTGGTACGGTTGTTTGAACAATGGTCAATGGACTTCGTGGGTCCTTTTCCGACATCAAAGCAAAATAATAAGTATATTTTGGTAGCCGTGGAGCATTTCACGAGTTGGCCTATAGCTAGGGCAATGCCGTCCGCTGATGCCACTTCAGTTGCGAATTTCCTATACCATGATATATTTACGGTGTTTGGTCCTCCCACGCACATATTAACTGACAATGCTACACACTTCGACAATGATGTAGTGGAAAGATTTTTGGCACTTATCAAAACCCATCACAAATTCTGTAGCCCTCATTGGCCAGCCACTAATGGGAAAAATGAAAAGCTGAATGGTACGTTGGTCAAGGCCATAAAGAAACTTTCTATGAGTGATCCGTTTAACTGGGACTACCATCTGTCAGCAGTATTGTACGCATATAGAACGAAAGTTCATTCCACCATTGGTTGCTCTCCCTTCCAATTAATGTTTGAAACCTCACCAAGACCGATTCATCAAGATCATCTGTGATATTTCAGCAAATTCACACTTAATTTAACAAGATCAAAAGTTTGATGAGATTAATGAGACTTTTATTATACCAAAAGAAATTAATATAAGAAAAGAAGTTAAGACCTCGAAGATAGATTATTTCCAAGAATATATCAGAATAAGAATTATTGCGTCACAAGGGTTGAGTTGGTTTTACTTATATATTGACAATTTAGGTTTTGCATGAATAGTGATGGGTTGTTCGATTTATAAACTATTTATAGGCAGATGTGGTTTCAGTGACATTATCTAATGCACTGTCAGTATGGAGTCCTTTAGTTGGTGTCTGATATTGAATCAGAACTAAAGGTACGAGTTGTTTCAATATATATTCTATATAAATGTTTATTACATTTATAAAAGAATATTATTAAATAGGTACAACTTCTACTATTGATATCTATCTTGAGTAACACTGAGAACAGTCTTTAATCAATAAGTTAGACTACATGTTATCTATCCTTATTACCGTAGTTCCATACCACAAGAGTTATGGATAAGACGGTTGTTGAGCTAAGACATCATAAACGATCCATGTCTCACCTCTATCATCAGCATACTATTATCTAATGATATTACATATATAATCAAACATGATATATTATAGATCAAGCTGTTCTGTCCTCTTAGATAAGGTAGCTAATCTTATCTAAGTTGATTCTATAATATATACTCTATTTGTCATAATGTTTTGGGTTTACTCTGACCTGTTTCTAAGGTACTGGTATTTACTGTGTGTTACTTCATAGTTTATCATTATTTAATCATATTGATTAAATAATGGATTTTATATATTTTTAAATCTTATCGATCCATCTTATTATTTGACATTTGTATGCCTTGTTATTTCTTATTCTAATGTTTCTATATCTCTTACGACCTTAAATACGACATCATCTACAGCGACTGGGTATGGAACTTGGGTTTGAACGTTTAGTGAAGCTCACCAATCGAAATGTTGTCAATGAAATGAAGGAAATATCATTGGAAGAAGTGCATGATGAGCCGTCTCTGATTGAACCTGGTGCTAGAGTCGTACGGGTCCGTCATCACAAGCATAGTAAGTTGGATAGTAATTACCAGCCAGAAGAATTTACCGTGGTTGCTGCTTTCCCAAACCGCACATATCAGTTGATTGACAGTAAAGGCCGTTTGTTGAAACGACACGTAAATCATTCAAACGTACGCAAGATACATCCTCGTGGTCAATCGTCGCTTGTTATGAATAACCCGGATAGTCGTTTAGGGGTGGATCATGAAATGTGACGTTTACATTATTTGAATTTTCTTCTTTTGGTTCCCTTTTTCTTAAATCACATGTTTTATCATGTGATCATCAAATCCAATTTTCATCATTTCTTATTTATTTGTCATTGGCATTCATTCCCTTTCTTTCTTTGCTTTATTTTTATTTTATATATTTTTATATTGATTACAACTTTGAACCAACATTAATTTTGGTAAATATTTTTGTCATTTCTATTATTATTGCTATTAACAATTTGTAGTTGGTTTTTTTTGAATAAATAATAAAGTCACATTAATACAAATCATTGCCACGATAGCAAACGAAATTAGGGCCGTGAAATATCATACAACCGTATAGTATCAAGAATAGTCACACGCTTAGGAGCATAGCATGCATGTTATGTTTATTTTATAATTTTTAGTTATTTATTATTTTTATTGAAGAATAAAATAAAGTTCGGGCTTGCTCCCATTATCTTAAAATTTTGACTATAGCTTGGTTATCACTTATTTTGATATTTGAATTGTTAGAGAGTTTCTGCTTTGGAAAATTTTATTAAATCACAAGGTAGATATAATCCCGACCCAACAATACCATGCCAAGTATATTCATGGCATACATGTTATCCATACTTATTACCATATTTTTATATAACAATTGTTATTGATAATATGGTTGTTGAGATACTGCACCATACATAATCCATGCACCAACTCTATCACTAGCTCTTTGTTTCTAACGATATTACAATATGATCAATCATGATATCTATAGTTCGAACTGTTCTATCTTCTCAAATAAGGTAGCTAATCTTATTTGAGTATCGATTCTATAAAATATACTCTGCTTGTCTTATTGTTTTGATTTACTTTTACTTATTTTCATAAGTCTTAATATTACTGTGTGATACTTCAATAGTTTGTTCATTATTTAAACTTAATAGTCTTAAATAATGCATTCTTTATATCGATCCATCTTGGTATTTGACAATTATATGTCTTATTATTCCTTATTCTTATATATTTTATATCTCTTATGACCTTAAATACGACAACTCACTCGGGTGGGTGATGAAAAAACTGTTATCATATTCATAAATAGACAATATTTACCAAAAAAAAGTTAACGTTCTATGATTCATTATCCAGGTACAATATCAATAATCCAATAAATAACCTGTTTCTTGGGATATGTAACATTGAAGAGAGGAAGAAATAAAAGTTTCCGAATCGCGAATGTTTCTATATTGCATTACGATGGTGGTTTGATTTTGATTATATTATTTTTTTCACATCTAATTTTATGTGGTTTACCATTTGCTTATTTATTGGCATACTCGGATGTGGATACTCATCTAAAGTTGTTCATACTACATGTAAAGTAAAGACTGTTGACTCTCTTTTATTGCCTTGACTTACTTTTAATTTATTGTCTCATTTTATTTGAGCCACACTTGATTGATCCGTTAATTGTAACACTGATTCGTACCATACTGTTTGTTCCAAATATTCTATGCTCGAAATAGGGAATGGCCTATTTCTTTTTCAATTACAAAAGAAAGAATACATTCATGATAACTAAAGCTCCTTTTTTTTATGGCTTAATGATAACAAAATTCTCTTAGATAATTAAAATTATCATTATTTATTAAAAAAGCATCCTTATTTTTTATATGAATAAAACATAGTAGCATTGAATGCGATATTGACTTTTAAATAAACCAGTACTCGGGTTGATTGATCCGCTCCTTTGGTTCTGTATCGTATCTAAAAATAAGTCTTCTTCAAGGACCCAGATCAAATATATATATATATATATATATATATTAATAATAGGATCTCTGACAATATTAATTTAATTTTAAACAGGAAATAAAAGTAGCTCGGATGTATCCGAAATTCATTCATTTTGGAAAAGCAATATGAATAAAAATAGCCAACATTACACTCCGTTCAAATGTCATTCCTTATATATTACTTGAATTAATGTATTGATGCAAAATGAATATCCATTGAATAATGGACAAGCATTTTCTAATTGATGTAATACTTCTTTTTGGGGGAGGGTTTACTCTTTGAAATAGAGAAACTGAAGTGAACTTGAAATTGCACGCTTAAAAAGTGCTAAACAGGTCATTTTTTAGGCTGGTGATCCAGGTTAATTCCAGGTGTTTTTTCTAAAATAGGCTCAATTAAAAAATCGACTTTTACAGACAAATACAAGAAAAAACATATATAAAGCCGATGGTTTTCCATGATTTTTCACCATTAACGCTTCTATTATTTATTTAAAATTTTGCGTCGACCTTAAACGACTTTATTTTTATTATTATTTAAATTTTTAACTAACATGTACAGGCACACGTATGTTATTTATGTTGTATATCGAACCTTTGACTTAATTTATTTCCTTATAGTTATACAAATATCAGATAGCGAAGGTGGGCTTTGAGGACAAAAAAAATCAAGCTTCATTAGTGATTTATTAGTAAGTTTTTGATTAGACGAAATAATTTGCTTGTACTAATTGCCATTATATTTTAGACTTTGATTAGTTACAATGCGTATCGTGATCTTCTGTTACTTGCTCTTCCAGGGTTCACATCTATATTTTTTCAAGTCCCAAGGTAGTTGTCGCTGTCTTTTCCAATAGCCTCGTCGACGGCGTAAGTTTTATCATTTCATGTTATATACAATAGGCTACTAATTTTTATTTAAATACATACCAAACTTCAAGACGGGAATTCCCTCTTTTTGCTAAATCCATACCATAAATTGGCCTATGAACGAATTGACTTAATATCACTCATACATGGTCGAATATTTCCATTGTCTGAATCCTTCCATGATGTTATTTGTCTGAATATATTCATTATAACAATGTTATTTTTTTTCTCATTAATTTGTAATTTTTTCTCACTATCTTGATATCTTTTTTTCAAATACTATTTTATCATCTCCCAAAATAATTACCCTTTTTATTGCTAATTTGTAATTTATTATCCATTTTTTGAAATAAGCAGTAGATTGACCCAATCGTTTGGTATCAACAGCAAACCTTTAATATAATTACCATGGACATATAGACGAATAGGCCAAGTAAATAGACTCAAAAGATATTACATTAAGCATTTGCTTTTAATTATTTATAACAATTATATTTAATAATAATAATAAGTTCCAACTCAATTAATACACTCTCATCGTTTTAATGTACAATATTTAACTGTTGTTGGTCTAGGTTAACCGTTTTTTTTACAAATCCTCTCTTAAAATCTTGTAAAAGAGTTGATCTAGAGACAGTGGGTATTGGTGGTATAACTTGATCTAGTGATTGGTTGATAGTAACTTCATTTACAATGCGTGATCTTGATATCCTAGTGTTAAAAGAACGTGGTCTCTGTAATTTTATATTGCTGTTGGATGAAGGCAATCGACCTTTACTATCCGAAGATATCCTTGTAGTACTAACTGAGCGAAGAATTTCTGGGGCAACAAAGTTGGAACCTGTCTGGATATACCCGCATAATATACTTTGACGTGCTTTATTGTTTGGTACAAAGAACTTTTTGGACTTTAGTGCGGCATTTTCTGCACTAACCACTATTACCATCAACATGTATCTGTTAATTTTTGTCCTTTTTAAATGAATACTAAGATGCCTTACATTTTAATATCAGAAATGCCTTTAGCTGGTCGGGATTATCAAAAACAGGAGGACTTGGTAATACAGGCCCAAAGTTGCTTACGTTTTTACTGCGAATGACTTCCACTCTATATTGTATTTCAATGGCACTGTTTAATGTAATGAATATAAGACTACAGTAAATTACCTCCAGCATCTCTTTCCATTAGTTATTTCGGGACGAACAATAATGTAAACATGTAAAAACTGGGACCGAATAGCCTTTGGATTAAATGTCTGATTTCCTTGAATAAATATGATGCATACAATATCTATTTCTTTTAAGCACCTTTATATTTTCAACTCAAGCTACAAATTATTACCATTTCCAATATGTTTTTTGCGAAAGACATGCTGCTTATCACTAATATTAGATGAAGGCATCAAAGGTGCCACATGGAATACAATATCTTGGTCATTCCACGAGGATTTGTACGACCTTACACCGGATTCACCCGCTAGTCAACAAAAAGTTGGCTTATTTCCATAATATCAAGGAATATAAATTTACTTACTTTTTGTATCCAGTCCAGCTGCGTATCCTTTATAACCTTTAAGCTGAAATGAATGTCCTAGTAAGTTTAGAAACTCTTCCAGTGGTTTGCTTAATCCTGTGTTTGAAAACCACTGTTCCTCTGTTGTTTGTCCTTCTCGTACCAACAATACTCCAAATTTGTAATGCTTTGGAATCTAGTGAAAAAAAAAAAAAAAAATATATATATATATATATATATCACCATTACGAAAGCGGTTTAGTTTTATTTTTGTTCCTATTACTTGTATTTCATCATATTTTAAAAGATCCTTTTCCAATCCAGATAGAATAGTTGTCTCTGTTGATAGCTGTTTAAAAAGTGTCAGATCAATGCCAGGACACACTGAAAGTAAAGCCGCACGCAAGAAGCGAGATTTTTGTTGATTCTCAATGGATGGTGGTTGTATGGATTTAAGACTACGTAGACGTTTCAGTTGCTCTTGCGGTTTTTCTAGCAGCATTTTAGCTGCTGTGCAATTGATGGTTTCTTTTACGATATTTTCATGAACAATAAAGCGTGATTGTGTCGTCTGTTTTTTTTTTTATTGTTTGTATTAGTATATGTTGAATTATAAAATCGCTAATGACATACTTGTTGATTTCTAATGATAATTCTATATTGCATTTCTTTTGTATTTCCAAAATCCTTTGCTCTTTCTTGAATGACAGATACAATAGCATTTGGTTCATTGTTGACTTCTGACAAGATGGGACCAATCAATGTTATGTATGGTTTTCCAACAAAATGATGACGAAACCAATTTGCATGAGGGTCAATTTGGTCTGATATCTCATAATCTGGCTCGAGCAATACAATCTTTGGAGACTCTTTTCGAAATAGATCAGATGTTGTACATAAAAATGGTGAGTCTGAGTTCATTGTAAGACAGCTTTGACAAATAATTTGCAAGTTTTCAATCTAATTAAATAGGCAATTAGTATTTACTACCATTATCTATTGATCCGCCTAGGTTTGTTTTATTACCTGTTTTTTTAATGAATCCGTCTTTGGACCTGATGTTCTAGAAATAGCCTGTATACTAGATTCAATATCATCCAACCTCTTTTGTAAGGCATTTTTCTGAATCAATGGTACGTCACAGGCTTGTACTAGAACTTGGGCACTCTCTAATAACATTTCAAGCACAGGCGCATGCGTAAATTCAATATCCTCCAAACATAGTAAACGTCCACACCGTTCTGAAAAATCATCCGCATATTCAATAAAAGAGGGTGCTGTTATCATTGTATAATGGGTTCTCTTTTGGTCGCTATGAGCAGTAATGATGGATGTAAAGTTATTGGATGAGCTGGTAGAGGAATCTGTTAGTGAAATAGGTGAAATGGGTTCTTGTTCTTCTAATGTCATTGAATCATCATTGTTCCTATTGTCTTGATGACGCTGACGCCAGAGTATATGGCTTAAACGGGTTGATAGCTTTTCATTATTATCGACTGTTATTGTTGTTTGTGTACTATTTGATGGTCGTAAGAAGGATGATACTCTTTGTGGTATTTTACTTGCGCGTGATGTTAATGATGTTCGTTTTGCTTGACCATTGTTATCATCGGTCATATTTTTATATTCTTTTAACGAGTGAAAGATCCAAAAAAAGAAGGTTTTTCTGTTTTACTTTATTTAGCTTGGCGGAGAAAATAAAATAAAATTAGCCCCTATTCAAGAATACATGAAGTGGGACCTGATAATGTGGTGCCAATCTTCCCTTAATCAAACTTGAATATCTGTCGTCTTAAATTTGCCCGAAGTGCCAGGTTCGTAACCATGGAACATGCGAAGAACAGCTCCTTAGATACATACAGTGCTCAAACGTAAAGCATGTGACACAAGATCCAACAGAGAGATAAAATGGGTTCTGTGAACATTCGAACAGTGTTTCTGTGCATACCCAATTATAAACGATGAGCGTCCACCAGCACTAAAGCCTTAACTTTTTTCAATTATGACAACAATAACATATTGACAACACTCACTTACTTTGGGTAGGTTTACTTAATTTTTTTTACCCTATTGTTGGTATTTCTATTTGGCATCATGTAAGTAACACTTTTTATTTAAAATCACCATGATCCCCTGGAGATCGCTAATAATTAAGAGAAAAGTGCTATTTATCTGCATATTATAATTAATTGAATTATTAGAAAAGGAAATAACCATCTCTCATGACTTCTAATCCCGTTAGATACAATCGCTTAATATTCTTGCATTTTACAGAAAGATACGCCTTCTTTTCAATCCCATTTTCGATCATCTTGACCCTTTTGGCACGCAACTGTTCTATATTATTGATACTCTCCCAGTATCCTATACGTCGCCATTCATACTCCATCAAGTCATAACAGATGCCACCATGCTGTGTGTGTATTGAAAAGCGTGTTGTACCTAATCGGATGCTGCAATGCCTGGATACACGGATACTGTCAAGTATGCATAGATCAAGTGAATGGTGAGGTAAAAAGATGCTGGGTTGCTCGTGATGCATGTTAAAACCATTGTATACACAGTGGGTGAGTGAAAGTGATTTGACGTGTAGGCATAGAGATGATACCGCCGTAAATAGGTTTTCATCAAATTGACTGTTTTCAATAACCAATGTATTTAGTTTGGATATAAACTTGGTATTATTATTGGAATCAGTAATGCTAATGGCACTGTCAGAGATATATAGTTGAGATCTACTAATCTGCAACTTGACAAGGTGTGGACAATTCACGATCACCTGGTAAAAGGAGAGAAAGTCTTCTCTTCTGTTACTCCCTGTTATCCATTTTTGATATTGCTCTTGTATACTTCCCATATCAAGAGCAAGACTCGTCAAAAACGGACAGCCATGTATAGTTTTCAGGATAGATTCAAATCCACTTGACGTAAGCGTAGTTGGCCCAGCATGAATAATCAGGTCGGAGATACAATTCGTTTGACGCGAGTCTATTAATGCCTTCAATTTGTCCTGTAGATTATACTCTACACCATCACCTATTGTTATTTGCTTTAGACATGTTCCCTGCTTTCCCAATACATCTAAAAATGCCTTTGTTAGCGGAAATGATGAAATATTTAGTCTACAAAGCCTTGTGCATTTGGAGGCAAGCGATATCAGACAGTCATTCCAGTCCTCATTATTGTCAAAAGTAAAACATCCAATATCCAGCGACTCTGCATGACAATACTTTGTTGCTATATACCGTAGCCAATCAACCGTACTATGATCGTAAAAGCTACTGTCAAAACATTCCAAGGTACGAAAGTGGGGTGCAGGTACCGTCTCGGCATATCCCTTTCTCATGGGTAAAAATACAGTACCCTTCAGCCTCAATGACTCTAAATTCTGGCAGTGATGGTGAATCAACTCTAGTTCGTCCACATCCAAAAAAATCCGCTCCAGGGAGAGGTATGTTAAAAGGGGAGCATTTTTAAAAGCCCTTAGCAAATAGGTCTTAGAATTTGTGAGATCATTTGTATTGTTAAACTGAAGCGAGAGGCGTGTGAGATGAGGACAATAGTTTTCTGTGAGAATACACTGTGTGACCGTAATGCCATTAAACTCAACAAGCTGCCGTAGATGCTGCGCCCATGTCTTGAAACAGTGCCTGATCTTGGCAATCTCCTTGTGCTGCTCACGTTGCTGATAGTGATGAAGTGTTTTTTCTCGAGCCGCCTCACATAAAACGACACCATCAAACATGAAGGATTCAATATAGGGAAAAAGGACGGGTAAACTGCCCAATAACTCGGGTTGAACGTGACCTTTTTCAATAACAAGTTTGCGCACCTGCTGACCTCGCATACTGAATGGATAGGAGTGGTTTAAGAGGCGCTTCAGTTGCTTTTCACCAAGTGTGTGTATGTTTCGGTAGATTAATTTTACCCATCGCTGATACCATTCTTGACTGACACATTGGCATTGAATAAGATCTTTCCTATGCAGTAAAGAATATAAGGTTTCGAATACTTCTAAAGGTAACTTTTCAATCATTTGGTATATTGTGTGTTAGATTAGAGAGAAAAGAGTGAAAGAACGGTAATATATAAACAAGAGAGAGAGAGAGAAGGTTTATCAATTGATCATTCTCAAGCTTTTTTATTTTTTTTTTTTTTTTTTTTTGTGGATGTGAAGTTTTTTTATATAAATGAGGCATGTGACACAATTCAGGTCATAAACAAGACTTGCGTTAAGTTATTGTTGGAACATATCCATATAGAAACTATGCATTTTATATATATTATTAAAACGTATACATGTTTACAACAGATCATAACTTACCTTGAAAGAGATGATGTCACTGTATAATTCTGTGCCATATGCTTAATATGGTCCCTTCTAACCACATGAGGCCGTGTAAACGTACCTGTTACTATGCGACATGCTTGATGTGCTGAAACAGCCGTACTTCTAATCATTGAACCTAATATATGCTTACTAATAATCATCCCATCTACAAGTGGTCCAAATATCTAGTGTGTAAAAAAAAAAGAATGAATATCATACAATTATATTATTCTATCCATTTTACCATTGCATTTTCATGTAATCTCTGGCTAGCAAGAATAGCAGAAGTCGTACTACCAAAGGGAGGCACCAGTATCCTTACCCAATACAGACTATCACCCGTATTCTCCAATGGATGAACAAAGATGTATACCATTGTCTTGTCACTGTAACCTTTGATCTCCTTTATCAGTTCCTTATAGTTCTCCATATCCTCCATCCAAATGATACAGAGATGATCGTCTGCTGCAGTGATACGTTGTTTATTTGGATCCTTCAAAAGGTAGGGAATGTTGAACACAAGCTCTACACTCTTGTTGGAGTAATAAATGAACTTGTCACATAGTGTACTGTCTAGTTTTCCTTTAAATCTCTTGTGTTGCATTATATCCACCTGTGCGTGTGTGTGTGTGTGTGAAATTCATTAATAATATGACAAAAACAAAAAACAAAAAGCGCGTACCGGCCATCCCACACAGTGGATAAACTGTAAAAAGGGTTCAGTCAATGCTTCTGTATTGATTAGATCTGGCCATTTCATATTTCCACCATTCCGAGCATAATAAATAGACACCGAGATACAATCACGCCTTGATAGAGAGTGGAATAAGCTTTTCGATTCTATATATATATATATATCGTTTTTACTTACTCACTCAACTGGTCCAATGCATCCAATCCAGTTTTTGCATCCTCTTCTGATATCAACTTTATCCTATCGAGATTGGAAGGCAACAGGAAACCCAATTGAGATAACAGTAATCGAAAAGCACCTTTGTCATCCAGTCTTGATCTGATTGGCTCCTGCTTTGTACTGGTGATGGACTTGTTACTAAGGTGTAACTCCTGTCTCATTAATTGTTTGACTGCATTATACTCCCAACCCAGGCTATCTAATGTCGGTAAATCCGTTTCATTATAGGGCACTGTTGTAGGTACAGTGATAAACATACCATCATCGTCATGTTGGCTGAGGATATTCAGGTTGAGGTAGGGTGGACTTTTTGATGTGTTAATGTTGGTCTTACTGATGGTGGCATCGTAGTAATTAGTATGTATACGCCACCCGTATTTACCTGTACAGTCTCGCACGGTCATCTCTATAGCAGGTGTGTGCGTTGTATCATCAGTGATTGCCAATATAATGCGCTCATCGACCAAAAAGTACTTTTGTTTGGCATCGCTTTCGTTTTGTAATCGCGCGAAACGACCGAAATGATTGATAAATTGAGACATGCAATACTCTGCTGCCATTTGAACCGCTATTTTCTCTCTTGTTCGCTTGGAAACAGTGGATACAGTGCTGGTACTGTTGGGCGTAGTGGGAGAAGGTGGCGTATCTTGTGATTTGGTACGTGGAGAGAGTTGAAAGAACTGCTTGGATGTTGTTGTCGTGGGTGTGGTGGGTGTCGTGACTTTTTTCACAGGAGGTTCCTTGTCCAGCAAGGTGATACCTTTACTCAGGGTTGAAATGACGGCCTTGTAACAGTCATGATCATCCATAATCCAACGACTGACAAGAATCCAAGTCATCATGCATTCATACGCTTGCACTACCAATGGATATATCTGAGTCAGATTACTGTTATAGATCAATAGATCAATATAACGACAAAGACCTAATACAAGCTCACGAGAAACATTCTATTTTGAATTTTTAATGATAATAGTCCTATAGCCATTTCCAATATGTACCTTGCTATCTCTCTTTAAGAATTCATAGGCCTCTACAAAATGCATCAGCACATCAAATGCTACTAGTGTTACATCGGCAGGTAGTTGCATGGATAGAATCTATCAAGATAATAGTGAGTACATTTGAATATCTATAAATTTGAATATATAAATACCTTCTCCTGTATCAGTTTGATTACAGTTCCTACTAATCCAGGACAGAATGACGCATCCTCAATGACATGGACATTAATCAAGTGTAAAATATACCTCGAGTTGTATGAAGAGGTCTCTGTTCTTAGTGACATGACCAATGTTTCCAATATATAAAACTTTAACTACATTGATTATATAATGAGTGGTGGTGTCTATAAATAGAAGCGATATTCAAGACTTACAGATACAACAGAGTCCCCCTTCTCATCATTATAAAGTACACGAATCTAAGTAATAAAAGCCATCAGTACTTCTACCATCCGCATATCTATCGATTGCAATTACCAATTCAGTTGTGAGCTGTTCCTGTTCCCCCACTAAACTGGCATGATCCATCGAGCTCTGTTCAATTTCCGACGCATACCACGTTTCCTCATAATTAATATAGTTTGGGACACACATGATTGTGCCAAGTACACGAATGGCTGCTAATCTCAGGTTGTCAATATAAATAGGACCCTTGTACTCAAATTTAAGCTTTGGCAAGATGCGACGTAAACCAATAACATAGTCAGAGACCAGCATCCGTATACCCATGAGGTTGGTGGCAAATAGCTGTGTGCTTGTCATGATGATTGTAGGCAGACAGGTATCTGTCTTGAGTCCAACGACCAAGACGGCATAAAATCGCTCAATATAGCAAGGCAGGAAGGGCACTCTCTTTTGCGGGGTTGAAAAGATACGAATCAGTACTGCAAATGATTCCGAAAAGCCTTTCTCCTGTGAATAAGAACCACTGGCACACACGTCAAATAACACATTACCAAACATGTGCAAGAGGGTGTTGCCATCGGGATACTCGAGTGATGAGGTCGGAACGGTGCTGGTATCCTGGTTGGGGCGAATGAGTGCATCGACACAGTTGCTGATGCCTAGCATGGTGATGGTAAAGTTGTGTGGTGAGAGTAGGAGTGGGTTAGGAATGAGATAGGTAAAGCGATGCCAAGCGTAATGGACAAACTCCGATGGTAGATCCAACTCTTGCTGTTGTGTATCTTTGCTGAATTTCAATATAAAGGGTGTACCTTTCTTTAGAAATGTGAGCTGATGGATATACCTTGTGAGTGATAAGCAGATGGTATTCCAATGATGAATGACTTTGGATCGATGTGTCCAGCGATGAAAGCAGGTCTATTTACTAATATATGAAGTTATATGAATAGTAAAATGGATCATATATTACTCTACCTTTAGTATATTCCACATCTCCACTTGCATTATATTAGATCTTGTCCAGAGTTCAAATAGCGTCTAATATACATATATTTATATTTCTATGTCTTTTAATATCAAATCAATCATCATGTGTGTCTAATATAAATAGTAGAAAGGAAAATGAAACAAGTGCTCACCTCTACTAGATCATCACATAGTTCATCTGCAACTGATCCTTCTATTGTTGGTTCTTTTAATAGATAGTCGGTGATGCCTAGTGTTACTTTTAGTAGAACAGTCCAGGTCTCGGGTGAAAGTGTAAGGGTGCGACCGGCTGCCAATAGTGTTTTGAGTACTTTTTTACATAGATCAACATGTCTCTGTACAAGCGGAGAGGTGTTTTTGTAGAGGCGGGGTTGAAAGAGTAATGAAAAGTGATGAAATATTGTTTTATAAAAGTCTTGTTCTAGTGTTGGGATGATGACTTGCGGTCTTTGTTTAAAGAGCCAATTGGAGTACATGTCCACATCATCACTTGTGATGTTCATATCCTCCAAGGGAAGGTTGAAGCCTTGACCAAGGACCTCCATGTACCACTTGATATGTGCGGGGGAACGTAGATCGACATTCATCATATTTTTAGTGACTTCACCAATGATGAGACGCTGACTGGAAAGGGGTAAACTGGCGAGAATATTACATTCTATCAAAAAACAGTGAGCACTTGTTGTTGTAGTATATAGTCATATTATTATTATTTACGTGAATCATGTTGTAATAAACCTAGTTGTGCTATCCAGTCAAGAAACATACTTTATTGATTTAGCAGTAGAAAGAGAGAGAGAGAATGGTTCCAAACCCAAAACCCCTTTTTAGAAACAGTTGGCCCAGCTTGATTTATATTCATGTGACTGATTCGTCCACTTGTTTTTTTTGTTTTTTTTTTTATCAACTCTTTATTACAAGAAAAAATGAGTCAACAGCCGTCTCTATCGCCATTAACAGAAGCAATACAAAGCTCCATCCCTTTTGACAGCTCGATTCAAGATATATCGACGACATTGGGAGATCCTGTCATGACGCCTATCAATAATAGTAATAACACAGTAGCAAAAGTCTCGCCTGCTACCAACACACAAGTTATACCACCTCTCATTGCACCAGCACCAACAACTACTATGCCTTCTTCTACTTTAAAACAGGAAAATGGAATCACTAGTAATCAAGATGCAAAATTACAAAACTCTACACGAGTACCACTTCAACGGAATGTACCTGCCTTTCTTAATAAACTATATAGGTAAGGCATATATACACATCGAAAAGAGTCATAGTGTCTAACAAACAAATGTCAAATAGCATTGTAAGTGATCCTTCTTCTGATGATCTCATTCGCTGGTCTGACGATGGTGCATCCTTCTTTGTTAATCAACAAGACGAGTTTGCCCGTAAGGTGCTGCCTCGTTTCTTCAAACACAAAAAATTCTCCTCCTTTGTAAGACAACTCAACATGTACGGTTTCCACAAAGTCCCACACCTCCAGCAAGGTGTTTTAGAGAACGAAAGTGAGCGGTGGGAATTCAGCAACCCACACTTTCAGCGCAACCAACCTGACTTGCTTTTGCTTGTCACCCGTAAAAAGGGACAGCAAAACGAAAAGAATATCGATAATGTGGACCTCAATCATATACTGGAGGAGATCCAATCGATCAAGAAGCATCAGATGAATATCTCGACCCAACTATCGAACATCCAGCGTGATAACCAAGCACTCTGGCAGGAAACCATGTCGGCGCGTGAACGCCACCAGCGCCATCAGGAGACGATTGATAAAATTTTGCGATTCCTTGCTTCGGTGTTTTCAAACGAGAAACGACCTGCTATTTCACGAAAGAGAAGGTATCTGTTGGGACCAGGTGATGAGGATGAGGAAGCGCCGAAAAAGATACAGAAACAACAGCAAGCATTTGATCTTGATGATTTAGTACAGCATGATACATTATTGAATAATATTGATTTGGAACAGAACAATACAACAGATTTACAAGATGCGATTGCATTAAATGACAAGACAAAACTAGGTAATATGATTTACATATATTGATGTGTTTATTGATGTGTTCTTTTTCGAAATAGATAATACACATATTGTACCTCAAACCACCACCACCACCACCACTAGTTCTGCTCCATTACAATCAGCATCATCCAGCCCACTCCCCTCTACAACTTCACAGCAACAAGCCGCAGCCGCATTAAGCATTCCCAATCTAACACAAATCCAGGGCCTTCAAAGTCTCATTGCGCTGGCCCAAGCAAATCCTGAACTCCTGAGTCAATTAACCAATGAAGCCTTCTTCTCCAACAATAGCATCGCCCCCTCTTCCTCTATTGATCATGTTACTGCCAATATCAGCCACTTGTCAAGTTCTGCAGATGCATTGAATCAGGATATTGACGATTTGGGGTCAAGTATTGAGCAATTGGCACAACACCTTGGATTCGAACCTACAAGGTCAAGCAATTATAATAGACAGGATGATGAGGATGATTTGATTGATATGGATGAGTTTCTTAATACATATGGTAAGCAACATGTCATCTATTGTATTTAATAGATAGATAACATATTATAAATGTAGATGATCAAATGGAATTACCTCCTTCTACTATTACAGATTTACCATCCAATACCACAACAAGGTCGCCCAGTCCAATTGTAACAACACCTGGTTCGATGATTCAAAAACATCAACAGAATACATAAAATAGCTTCTTTTTGAAGAAATAAAAAAAACAAAACTATCTTGTTTTTTTTCAAATTGCTTTATTATTTATTATATAAATCATGCAAACCTTGTATCTAACTCAAACAAGGAGGGAATAATACAATTAAATTAAGTTTGTAGGTAACGATGGTAACTCTGATGGTATGGGAGGCGGAAGACTGGTGGGCGGAGGTAAAGGAGCACCATGTGGTATACTGGACATACGAGCAGGAGGTCTTGATGGCGGTGGTGGTGGTGGTGGTGGTCTCTCCATGTTGCGTGGATGATGGACTGCCTTTGGTGGGGACTCTAAACTTAATGCCGCAGCAGATGCCATCAATGGATACTCGCAGTTATCGGGTGAGGATGTCATGATGCGATAACTGTCATCAGAGGAGGAGCGTCTTCGTTGGTAGCTATCGTACGGTGATGCTGGAGGCGGGGGCCGTGAAGGTGGAGGGACACCGCCGTGTTGCACAATGTAATTGTCACGCATTTGAAAGACATCTGAAGCAGGCGAGATGCCGTTTTGACCGCTACTGCTGCCCATCAGACCCGATGGGGGTCGCCAGTCGTTGCCTTTACCGGAGCGTGCCATACGTGCTAATTCTTCAAGTTTGAGGATATCACCTGCTGATAATGGCGTGGCGGGCTTTTGATTGACATAATCGAGCACGCTCGTCGTGTAGGTGCTGCCTGCTTTATTGCTACTGGTCTTTTCATCCGTCTTGTTCATCTTCTGGGCCCAATGGCGTTGCTCGATAATGGTGCGACGCTTGACATTTTCATCGGGCTTTGTGTAGTCAAAGGTGATGAACTTTTCTTCCATCATTTGTCGTTCGGGACTCTGTCCAGGTTGGTTGGAATCACTGCTATGGCTTTTGGTGGAGGTGGCGTACGATGTGCCACTGCGTTTAGGGTTGCGTTTGCGTACTTTGAGGGGGTTGTCTTCTAGTAGGATTTCTTCCAATTCGTGTGTGGGATCGAAATTGGCTCTTTTGTTCTAGATGTATAAATATGAGTAATGAATTCAAAGAAATGAAATAATATAGAGGCTTACGTCAGGTGCAAATGGAGGAATAGCTTGTTTGGTCTCTAATTGTTCCCAGGGAATATTTTTTAACCATGGATGGGATTGTAGGCGTTTAAAACCCTGTTCGCCTACACCGAGACGTTTATGAATATCTCTTGTAAGTAGACCCTTAATAAAATCGATGGCTTGGGGTGATATTTTATGGTTTTCTGGGATGGGAACTGGATCATTTAAAATGGCTTGTTGTAAAGCATCGTTTGTCTTTGCTCTAAAAGGGCGCTTTTTTATATGAATAAAAGAAATAGGTTAGTTTTTTTTTTTTTTTTTACTATTCTTATCTATTTACATATATGTATATAAACTCACCTTTCCAAATAAAAGCTCATACAGCACTATCCCAAGTGACCACCAATCAACAGAGGACAAATAGCCCCTTTTTTGTAAAACTTCAGGGGCAATGTAAGCAAAACTACCCGCAATCGAAGTAAGTGGCTTTGAATTGGTAATGACAGTTGCAATATTAAAATCTGTCAAGTGAGCATGGCCCTGTTCGTCCAATAATATATTATCTGGTTTAAGATCTCTATATAAATATATATAATGATATGAATAAATACAAGGCATTCGTCCTGAAAAAAAAAGGCTCTCATTATTACCTATGCACTATATTCAGTGAATGAAGATGACAAAGTGCCACTGCAATCTCGGCAGCATAAAACCGTACGTACTCCTCGGGCATGATCCCCAAGCGATCAAGGTGAAAGCGTAGATCGCCACCCAACATGAGGTCAAGCACCATAAACAGATTCTCATCGTCCTGGAATGCATAGCGCATATTTACAATAAGTTCGCATTCGATCTGCTCAAGTAATCGCCGTTCGGAAATGATGTTCTCTACTGCTCTCATTTGAATGCATTTTGTTTTGTTGATATACTTTAGTGCATATAACTGTTTTGTACCCTTGTGTTGAACGACTCGTACTTTTCCAAAGGCACCTTTACCGACTGATCTTAACAGAGTGAAGTGAGATAGTTCAACTATAAAAGGTATTAAATATATACACTCTTGTAATGAATCAATGACAAAATTTACCTTCGCCATCAAGATCTAAAAGATCTTCTCTACAACATACAACACCCATAATTAGCTTTTTTTTTTATATTATTATTGTGATTTATGTATATGTATAAATAAGATTTCAATGGCTGTGTACTATGATGATGATGAGTATATAATATATAGTTAAATGATGCTAAAGAAAGAGATAGAAGAAAGGGATGAAATGGGGGTGTTATATCATGTAGAAATAGAGAGAGAGAAATAGTTAGTATAAGCAATATAAAAATGATTTGTTTTATATTTTCGGTGTTTGTATTGACGGTTACCTAGTATTGATTTTGTGATTCATTTATCCAATCTATAGACTGTAACACATACATGTTTTATTCTTCAAGTGGGGCGTGTTTCTATGTTGTCATATATAGAAATAACAGTAAACATATTTCGTAGAGGAATCATAGTTGGCATGGAAACAGTAACCATAGAAACAGTGAGATATGATGTATGTATACTTTTCGTTATTGGTGTATATAATATAGTAATCAGCATACTATCGTTGTACTTTGCGGAATATCAATATATGATTTTAGCACTTTTATTTCAAAAAGAATTTTACAAGCATGAGAACATTTCTCTGTTTCCTTTTTTTTTTTTTTTTGGATATAACGGTATAAATATAATAAAACATACTTTAAAGTTATTCCTTATTGATGTCTATTATTAAGCTAGCATTATATGTTTACAGTACATTGATCATTGAGATGTTCTATAAATTCTTATTTTATTATAATTGATCTATAAAATATTGAGACACAACACCCTCAAATCATGCTATTACCTATCTCTCTCTCTCTCTCTCTCTCTCTCTGTCTTTCTTACTCAAAGTGCTAATAGACCTAATATAGAAGTATCCGAATGATATGGAGAGAAATGGGGTTTCCATAAAAAGTGGCATCCTTATAAATTGTACCTTCTGTATTGATAAAAATGTCTAGTTTTCCGGTGAAAGAGTGCACTTAAAATATTGTACAATCATATTCACACTCTCATTCTCTACCCTACATTTATAAAGTGCTTGAGTACATTTCAATCTATTATACAGAGAAAGAGAGAGGGAGAAGGATCTAATTTAATTTAAAGTTAATCGGAATTGAAAAAATATGATCTGAACTCATTTAAATCCAGTTATCTATTTTTGGTCAACGGGATGGCGGTAAATCTAAACGGTTAGTATGCATATAGTTTATCCTCTTTTATTTTTTTTTGATTCATATGATATGATAACGACAACGAATAATAGTCACTATCAAGCAAAAATAGATAAAGTTATTTGCTTTACTCTCTTTTTTAATCGTATTTTATCAAGGAAATAGACAGATAACACAGAAGCTCCTTTTTATTAAGATTACATATGATTTAAACTTGTAATAAAATATATCGAATCTAATTGATGCTTAGAGAAACAAGCCAAGAATGCCTTGGTTATTCTTTGGGCAATAAGATGCAGCACCTATGTTTATTGTGTACTATTTAAGAAATCATAGTAAATAAAGATAAGGCTAACAAAAAAAAAAGGTTTCCTCAAGACATCCATTTTTTTGCTCATTACGACCCAAGTCAATGGTGAAAGGCCTTGAAAATACCTGATAGCATCATTTTAAGTTAAAAAACGTAGTGTTGCATAAAAAATGAATCGAAAGCCATGCTTCTGAATATTGATTATTCTCGAAACTTTTGACCAGATATCTGATTTAACAGCATCAACCATTTTAACACTTTTTGTAATGAAAACTGAATTAAAAATGCTTGTTTGTGAGTTGTATGCGCTTCACATCAGCTGCACGTTTTATTTTTATTTTCTTTTTTTAAATAATAACTTAATTTATTTTTTTCTGTACTTTTTATTTCCAAGGCAATTCAGTACAATGTGAGGTGAATACAGCACTGAAAATTTCGTACAATAAGGTCATTTTTATATTGAAATGTGATTTTATTCTTTTTTTAAGCGCACCACTTTAGTTCATTTTCATTTTTCCACTGTATAAGCAGATCAAGCTTACTCTTTGTAAAAGAGGTTTAAAATTGGTTGAATAAAATAACCTCTTTGCAGGCTATTATTTTTAAATAAAAATCAACGCCTAAGCAATAAGGACTACAATGGAAATCATTACTATCCCATACTCAGAAGATAATGATAGCCAAAGTAAAGCTTGGCTATAGCATCGCCTGGGCAGCTCCCAAACGACTTTTCACAGATGCTATGAGTTCATTGGCTGAAACTGACTACTAAAAAAAAAAAGGAAAATTTTAGAGCTGTCAGATCTTTTTCTTTTTTTTCTTTATAAAAATGAGTGAAAATCCACAAGTCAATACCGAAAAGCGCGCCTTGACAGAAGAAGAGTCAACAAACATTAATAAAAAACAAAAGAAAAATGAAAACAATACCATTCCCATCTTGCGTGGCAAATTCAAACAACGTTGGCTAGTCAAACATTCCAGTTTGATCAAAAGATCCGATGATGTCAGTGGGATTATGGTGTCTTGCAATGTCAATGCCGAAACACGCGCTCTGGTAAATATATTTATATTTAATGGGATATTCAAAGTGTTGAAATACGATTAGGGACAAGTCTCGCATTGTCTGGAGAAATACATTGATCTATTATATCCCAATCACGAGTCAACCTGGAGTCGATTTGAAGGTGACTTTGATGTTGCCGCCATCGATGAAGACGATAAGCCCTTAAAGGAAAAAGATCCCAGTCGTAAAGATAAAAAATTCCAGGCTGTCGATGCTGCCTGTGGGGGGCTTGTCTTTTACCGCTTTAGAGTCAACGTGAAACCAACGGATTTTATTAAAAAGCTAATGGGTAGGATGCTCATCATTTTGTACATATATACATAAGCTATATCTTCCATTGTATTATATAGATCATTTGAAGAAGTTGCCTAAAAATGAATGTGATGTTGAACTAAGAAGATTAAATCATTGTGCGGTAAGTGCTGAATGGATAGATATGGAATCATACTAAAGGTAGTAATAATTAGAGATGGATACCTCTGGACTATATCTGTCCTGCAGTCACTGAGCGTATTAAAGCATGTTTTGAGCGTGTCAAAGCTGACTACTTTGGAGATGACAATGGATTAAAGGAGAATACCACTGTTGCTATCATGACAGAGATTCGTAACAATATAATGATTAGTAAGGAAGAGATTATACAGACCATTGCTCCAATGATTCCGCCAAAATACAAGTTTGTATCAGCATACTAATAGTGATAGACTGTTTTAATATATACTAATAACTATCGTTAGGGTGAATCTCAAAAAGCCCACATTGGTCATATTCGTTACGGTGTTTAAAAGCGCATGCGGGATATCAGTTCTTGAAGAGTATTATGATAGAAAGAAGTACAATTTAGGTGTTTATTGCAAAGAAGGGAAGTGATGGCAATATAGAATCCATTTATGGTAATAATAAAATAGGCTTTGGATTTTTTTATTTTTTTTTTATGATTGGGTTAAAGGAAGAATTCGAGCTAGAGAGGGTCGATATGTTTTAACCAACCTTCTCTACTTGATAAAGATGTAACTTTACAACTATTATTCATATTTATTATTTATCTACAAATAAGAATCGGGTATAATGCTTTTTTTTTTGTTTTAACATAATCCTATCTCTAACTCTAATGTATCGTGATGTGCCTTTACAAAATCATATACTTCGGATAAGTTTACATATAAATCAAACTATTTTTTTTTTTTAAAAGTGGAGAGATAAGTGTCTGTACAAGTCTACTTTGCAATGTAGAAATTACCTTTATAACGCCTGATTCATTTGTTATCATAATAATAATAATAATGTTAATAAAAAGTATAAAGATAAATAAAATAATCAAATTACCTAGAAAACTTCTTTCCATTTCGTTGATCTCTTTGGAGTGATAAAGCGGAGATATAAATTTATAAATCGAGTGTGCCATTTTATTTGAATCTTCTACGTATTTACTTGCAAGGATCACAGAGGCTATAAACATTTTATAAGGTGTATCAAACTCTATTGCTATATTAGATTGATTTATCCATTATATATACATCTCTATCACTTGCCTCCTTTTGATTGATGTGGTAAGCATTTCTTTAGTCGCTCAAGATAAATCAAGGCAACAACAATAATCGATGGTGTTAATTTACAGTGATGAAATATATGCTTGACAAATGTAGGTAACGAAGGTAGCAGACGCTGCTGATAATAGCAACGCTCTTTTGAGCAATGTAACAGTGTCTTTACATTATATGCTGTATAGGCGATAAGATTATCGACAGTATTTTGCTTTACACGCAATGATGGTGATAGTGAAGGGTTTCGGGATAGCAAGTGCTGAAAGTCGTCACTTTTATTAGTTTGAAGCATAGACACAGCAATCATAATATGAAAAAAAAAAAAGAAAAAGAGAGAAGAGAAAAAGCGGAATAATAATAAAAAGAAAACTTGCCTCATTTTTATTAGTGAGAATTGGTTTTACCCTTGCAGATTAAATAACCAAAAATAGGCATATTTTCTAATCTCATCTGAGACCAGAGAAGCTTGGCAACGTCTTATTTGTACTAGACCCACACTTTGAAAGGAGATATTTTCTATTTATGTCGTTTATTTTTACCTTTAATGGTGATTTTGCTACTGCTGTAATTAAAAATATATGATGAATATATGTGAATAAGGCTTTTGGTATTTTTAATACTAATATTACATCATTAAACTCAATCCCTCCATCTCTCTCGCTTTTTCATACATCGATATATATATTCGTTTAAACATTGAAAACAAGGTCATGGACTGCTTTTTTTTTATATTACAAATATACATGGATATAAATAGAAATGGTATTTTTGAAACATTTATTCTAGCCATCTGTTTGAGTCAAGACCAAGTCGCACCTATCGTTTCATCACCTTTATTGGGTTGATCGACTGTCTTTTGATTGATATTAAGATTTTCCAAGTCATCCAATCTATATTTTTGTTTATCGCACCGTCATTATAGCTCTCCTCTTTCTGAAAACTACCACAAGACCAAGGACACCGGTTCTCTCTTTCACAATGTAATATGATCCCTACAAAGAGCGATACTTCTGTCTTTTTTTCCAGAAAGCGCAAAACAACATGGCATAAACCAATCAAAATCATCCCTCAGGGGGAACAATCCAATGGGTAAGGGCTTTTGGAAAAACGCCCTCTAAAAAAAAATAACTTTCTCGATTATGCAAGTGAACTTTAAAAAAAAGGGGAACCTGATCTTTATCCAATAAGAAAACAATGGTATCGATCTATTTCTGTTACTTTCTCACTCTTCTTTTCTCTCTAGTCTCGTTTTTTTTTTTTTTTTTTTTCCCCTCATTTTACCAAGCTTTGAATTAATACCTTGTTGTAAAGAGAGAACAAAAAAAAAAGTTCTTCCCTCTAAATGAATGACTTTATAGGAAGCAGTTTTCAAACACCAGCAAACAATAACTACTTTCTCCCCTCCGAGTCCTTTAACGACCCCTGGAATGCTTCAGATTTCGTTCCAAAGACTACACCTCATGCAATCACTTCAAGTACCAGTCTCATTGATGATGAACTGGTAGCCAATGGTCTTACTGCTGCTAATGTGTTGAGTAAGTATAGAAATAAGTTATGTACTCTCTCTCTAAAATGATATATCCGCTTAGTGGGTGTTGATCTACCAGAGATATTCGATACTGCTTATATTCGCGCTGGACCAGTTGGTGACCGTATTAGCATGGAAGCACTTGAACAAGTCGTTGCCTTGGCCGGGATGGGACATCGTTTATATGATCAAGTAGGTAAGAGAGAGAGAGAGCGGGAGGGATAATGTATGATTCATGTATTCATTTATTGTGGCGAATAGATATCTGTCTTGATTGTTCCTCCTGGTGCCTTATATCTCACCAGAAATGAGTTTTACACAGCAATGGCGCTTGTTGGCTGCGCACAAAAGAATATGGGTTTGTTTTTTATTATGATTTAGTCATTATTGTGTTTTTATTATTATTCATCCATGACGAATACATTTATATAGAGATATCTCTGATGAATGTGTATGAGCATCGTAAAGGTAAAGTTAAAAAACACACACACACATTTACTTGCATAATAACACTTTTCATGTATGTAGATTTACCTATACCCTCTTTACCCAATCTGAATCAACTACAAATCAAGCGTGTCAACCCAATCATGACCTCCTCAAAACAAAACAGCACCAATACCCAATATGTTGATGATCCCTGGCGCCTCTCCTCTACTCCACCTTCTGCATCCACCATCCAAAACACAACATCTGACCTCTTCCCTGTCTATCCCCAAAGAAGCAACACAATAAAACAGCCCGCTCATCGTCAACCGTCTTTACCAGAGTCTCCCAACGAGTCGTTTTCTAACATTGATCAGATCACGATTAGTGTCTCTGAACGGACAGGGTTTCTTATGTTTGGACATGTGAATTATCTTGTGTCGAGTAGCAAGCAACAAACATCGGTGTTACGTCGATATAATGACTTTTTTCATTTCTATGAGTACTTGATAAAAAAGTATCCCTTCAGGATGATACCAAGCTTACCACCAAAGAAAATGACAGGAAGTAAGGGATGATATTGGTGTGGAAGAAGGAAGTTTTTTTTATTTTTTATTAATATGTATTTACATAGAAGATGAGGCCTTTTTAGAGAGTCGATGTCAGCATCTAGACAGATTCTTAAATTGTGTTGCGAGACACCCCGTTTTAAGAAATGACGAGTTTTTAAAGGTCTTTTTGACAGAACAACAGGTAAAAAATAAATAAATAAATAAATAAATAAAACCAACACACACACAACATCTAGGAACTCTCCTCCTGGAAAAAGACACATCCACTATTAGATCAAGAAGAATTTGATACCATGGAAAGCTCAATAGACGAGCTTGAATCCTCCATTCCCAGCAACCTGGATGCCATCGTGACCGTCATCAAGGAGCGATTACCCATCACCATCCAAAAGTACACCCAGCTGATACAATCGATGCGTCGCAGTTTCGCATTACAACTAGCCAGGGCGCAAGAGTATAAACATTATAACGAGACACTGAGGTAAATATATATAAAACAATGGACTTTATGCTCTATTCACACACTCTTGACATAACATAGAGAACTTGGTGAAATGGAGCAGCACTGCTATATGAAAGACTGTCATGCATGTGGACATGGTGTACGTGGTTACATCACAGTGGGACAATCCCTTGAGCATGCAAGCACATTAATGGAGGCACAAGTCAATGGGACGAGTGTGTTGAACAATTTGGAACGACACAAGGATATTTGTATCTCGTTTCTCAACTTACTAGATCGACGAACCAAATTGGGCGTGCCTTTAGTAGATGCACTTGTTAAAAAAGTAGCTGATAACAAATTAAAGAGAGGTCATGATGGCGGCAGTGGTGAAGAGAATGATGATGCATTGGCAAAACCGGCAAGTTGTTTTGTTATTTTCATTCTTTTGGATTTACTATTATTAATACATTTATATAGGAGCGCTTAAAACATAAAAGGAATTGCTATCTCTTGTACTGCCTTGCTAGTGAGTTATCGTATCTACATAAACAGCATACGTTTGTGACGCGGTTGTATCAGACCTATGTTCATGAAGAACTGCATTATGCGCGTCAAGCTGTTGATAATTGGAGAAATGTAGAGATACAGTTTGGGAACATACTGTTATCAGATACAGCACCACCTTAATCAACATTTTAAAAACAGTTATGAATATCAAAATGAATAAAAAAATATATATTCTTCTTTTTTTTTAGTAATCGTGCTCTAATAAGCATGAACTGTAATCATATCCTGATAAACATTTCTTGAATAAATATCCTCTAAAATATACAAAATATCATACTGTCCCTTTGATAGAAAATACAATGGTACACTTTGCACTTCCAGTTTATCCGAAAACTACATGATTATATGACGTTAATCGTTTTATATAAGGCCAAGACAATTCAACACTTACCTCTGGAAGAACCATCTGTAAATTTCCTGTAAAAAGAACTTGATCTGGTAGTTTTATCCTCAGTATTGATTTTACTGTGTATGCTAGAAATAAACCATCCAATTAGTTTCTCTCTCTCTCTCTTTCTCTCTACAACTCTATCTAGGATGTTTCTTACCTAATCTGTTGTATATCATCAATGTAAAATCAACTTTACTCTCTACTGTACAACTATATACATTCTTTTCCATCTTTGCTGCATTAATCATTTTCGGAACAAACTCAAAATCCGCCAACTTGAAACACTCCTCGAATCGAATACATCGTCTCATATCTATTTTACCTGAGCGAGTGCCACACTGATAGGATGCCTGGATAGTATCGATTAAGGATTGGTGATACCAAAATGACTTTAATCGTGTGTGAGAAGGGAGGATGCTGTTACCATTGCTGATGGGAATGGGTTTATTCCATTCTTTTTGAGATAATAATACACGCTTTAGAGGGAATAGGATTCTATATATATCGCAGCATGAGAATGACTCCTATTATTGTTTTTTTTTTTGCTTAAAAAAAAAAAATCGATTGCACTTTACCTACAAGTTGATAATGGAGATATTGTACCTTTAAATACTATATTCGCATCATTCCTTGTGTTTATACATATCTGAAAAGGCTTCATCCATATATTCTTTACATCAAATGTAATCCAACAATGATCAGTCACACTACTACCCGTGGATAGTATATCCTCTATATGACTACTATCATAACCAAACTCGATAGTCTCCATTTTTTTTTTTGCCAGTGCATTGTCATGACAAGATGGGAATAGCATCATGTCCCAATTGGATATATCCAAGATGGGGTATATAGATAATACCACATCCACGTACAAATAATGTAAGATAGAACGCTGGTTATCTGTTGTGGGCTGTAAACAACCATAGCCTATTCTAATTGTGCCTTTTTGACTTTTTTTTTTTTTTAGTTGTTATATACAACGGTTAAGAAATAAAATAAAATAAAATAGGATAGCGTACCAGCTTCTTCTCTTCTTTCCAAATACATTGACGTGAATGATCTCTCTCTGGCCCGGATTCAAATCAATACACTTGATAGGATCAAGATGTTGACCTGTCTTGAATGATCCATCATGTGAAAACATGGGCACACTGTTGCTCTGCTCCATGTTGTACTGATCCTCTGGTGATAGTAAATGATACGACTCTCTCTCTTCATCAAAATGAAGGTGAATAAAATGAATCGGGATGCTGCCGGTATTTTCCAATTCTATTTTAAACGTTGTACTGCGATACGATAAGCGAAAATAGATATGAACAAAAATGTGGTATTTTCAACTTACGTTTCTCCCTCAAACAGTGAGATGGCATTCTGTGTATGGGAGGTGGCCTTGATCTCTAAAATAGGCTGTTCATCTATGATTTTGAAATAGATAAAGCCATGGCTATTTTCTATTTTTTTTTTTTTTTTTTTTTTTTTTTGAAGAAACCAGTTAGTAAAAAAAAAAAACTATTCTTATACAACCACCTTTATTGAATCACCTTGTTTTTTAGAATCATGTGTGGTAGCGTGTTTGACTGACTTTAGACCACTGATTGTTGTTGTCAGCAGCTGAATTCTTACAATGTCTCTTTTTTTTTTCTTTTTCTTTTTTTTTTTTTTTTTACCTTTTTTTAAGTTTGACAAAAGAATCCTCCTCCTCTCCGTCTAGTTTCTCGAGTAAGAATTCCTGTAGTTCAAATCCAGCGATTTGAATCAAGCATCCACGTACAACCAAGGTACCTGTTTGATTTGGTATGCCTGATAGAGTCACAATAAGCAAATCGTTGGCAGGAATGATAACCGGTGATGTTGTTTTTTCGGCTTGAATGGAAGTACCAGATGTACTTTTTATATAGAGAGTCATACTTTAGCTAATGAAATGGAGGTTTGTTTGCTTTTAAGTGCATCTTTTTACCATAGTTCAATGTGATTAATTTCAAGTTCAAATCCAAAAGGATTAGCCAGTGTTACTTTAAATTCACACAGCTCATTCTTTAATAAAGTAGCTATAAAAAAATAAAGAGAAAATGTTTTTAATAGTATCATTTTAAATCTATCGCAAGATATATACCTTCCATCTGTTGACTCACATTTGCCCTTTCAGTAAAAGGGCTATAAATAAATGGATCCTCTTCCTTTCTACTTGACTCTTGCTGTTGTATATAGCATGCATCATCGCATTGGATTGTCGCTAATATACTATGTCCATAGTAACGTAGCAGATCTGTCTTTCTATATTTACTATTGATAATCATGCCTTGGATAATCGTACCCAACCGTATTCTCTCTGCTCTTGTGATAAATGATTCCATTTTACGTAAGAGAAAACTAGTGTAATAGAACCTTGATACTTCACCTATGGTAGTATATATATGAGTCTTTTTTTTTAAAAAAAAAGTATATGTATCGTTTCTACCATGTAATAACTCTGAAATGGTAATGCATTTCTTTAATACATCTATTTGAAGTAATGGCCATCCAACAGTACCACTCAAAGTATCCTTCTGCGAGAATACATTTTCTGAATAGGATGTATCTAGTTATCTAGTATCAGCAAGTAAGACCGATCAACAGCAAAACTTTAATTTACCTTTAATGCCATACACCTCACACACTCTTTTCAGTATCGCAAATACACACTGTCGATCGAAAATCTTCTCGCCCTTCATCACAAGCGCCATAATATACTCCAATGCCTCATTTAGTAACCAAGCGCATTTTCGTTGATACCCTAATAGTGAATAAAGTGATGCCGTATGCGTCAAGACATGTATCTATATTATACCTTACTGGTTAAAATAGAGCCATATCCAATATATCCCCTTCCATTTGTTTTACCTTTTCTAATAAACCCAAATCCTCATAAACATGCCACGCCCTGCTCAACCAGCCCGAAATCATGATTTTGGTCAGATTTAAACTCTTCTTTTTCTGATCCACCATAAAAAACTTGGAGAGTCTCTTGTTCGACTTGAGTTTTCCCCTTGTTAAGAGTTCAAATGTGACCTCATGACACCCACGATTCAGATAAATGGTCATGAGAAATCGCGAGATACGTAAGCAGGCCTCGCTGTAAATCAGGGGGTTCTCGTCATAGTAGCGCAGTATCTTTTCATAACGCTCGCTAACAATGGTCAGAATCGACCATGGTCCCAGATAGACGATGGGTTCAATGATGGGAGAACTTGCTTCACCGTTCATGTAGGGGTCACTCGGTTCCACTGGGGGGTTATGTGTTGATAGGATGATCTAAAATTTTGTAAGGAACAAAAAAAAAACAGAGTCCTCTCTCTCTGTCACAAAAAGCTTACACTCATATCTGCCTGTAGATACTCTAATAATATCAATGCACATAGCCATCCTTCTAATGCACTTGCCAACCATAAATAATCCAATGTTGTTCTACTCATCTCAATAGAACTATTATAACTGGTAAAAAAAAAATACATATTAATATATACTCCTTCTCATTCCTCTTTTGTGCTAAAGCTTTACTGCTTGATGGCATCAGGCAATAAACCTGCCAATAAATACAAATCACCCAGCAATTTCTGTATCCTTCCAGGTGTCTTTCTTCTTGCTTTCATAGTATCTGGAATAGTAATTGACAGGGTGTTATTTGGTTGGATGCTATTTAATGAATGACGCTTATTTGGTATTGGGGTTGCCGGTGAGGCGGATGGATAGGAGAATCGATGAGGCTGTGTGGGTGATTCTAAAAAGATGAAACTCTCTAAACGATGTGCCTAGAGAGATAGAGTCTATAAGCATATATCCAAAAAAAAAATACTATTCATCTTTACCAAATTCTCAAATTGTGCTAGAATATCACTCGCAAAGTCAGATATCATTGTTGTCATATAAAAGGAGATGTTGCCTACATTGGGGATCATGATCAACCCCTTTGTATCATCTTGCTGGGTTTCTATTGGATCAAATGCAAAACAGCGTGTGGCAATGGCAGTTGGATACTTTTGAATATGTATAAAAGTTAAATGGATGTCTGCTCAAAGAAAAGGTCCTTTTTTATTACCTTTGAAAGACATTTTTCAAACTGGTGATAACCAATACTTAAATCATTCCATTCCTGGCAATCCATGATACCAATCACCTATTATATCTAATTATTTTAATAAAAATGATAATAAACGCCATAGAAAGTTCCTTACTCCAAAAAGACGGCGATAAGGTTGGAAGTCTTGTAAATGAGCCTCTTCACGGGTCCATTCTGTTTGAAATTGGAAGTGCAATTGACCTTGTTGAAATGTCTGACTATTGAACTTTGCTATATAGAATAGATGAGTATTTACATACACAGCTTTGGAAATATACCACCACACCTTTATAACTGGGTGTAATATCCGCTAAACTGACGGATTGGCACTGTTCCTGCAATAATGCCACATGCCGATCAAAAGTGGATTTCTTTATAGGTGAAATAGGAACAAGTAAAACACGTATTTTACAGAGAGATGTGATATCCTTGGCCAACATATATATTTTATTATAAAAAAAAAAAAAAAAAAAACCTTGCAACTGAATAGGAGAAGAGAGATCATCGTAAAAGCATGCAGTACTTGTTTGTTTTGATATGGAATATATTTCAGGAGAAGTATATTGTAGATATGTTCATCATCATCCTACACAATAACAAACAAAGGAAAAAGGCACATACACAAGCGCATTGGCATTTATCCATTTCTCTCTCTTTTTTTCTTGTTTTTTGTTTTTGCTAGTGCCTGGTATTATATAGCATGTCGATATCTTAGGAATCTCGTAACTTTCTAACAAAATGAAGATAATCTGTAATGTGATCTGATTTGTGTAACAATTCAAATGTCTTAATTGCATGACGGAACCTAACAAACCATATGAATATATGAACATAGACGCTCTTACTACACTCTTTACCATTCCTTTTCAGATATTTGGCCCTTCTTTGACGCTCTTCTGGGTGCCGCAATCACCTGGTCTCTTAAGCCCGATACAAGCACCTGAAATGACTCAACCTCATTATCCTCCATGTCTGTCAAAAAGAACAGGTTGTGGCCACCTTCATACTGGAAACTGGGCAACACGGTTCCCAACGAGATGAGCCCCTTCGTTTTTAGCTGCGATTTATCAAAGAATGTCTTTAGATTGTTTTGGAGGTTCATATAGTTCTCCCATGTATAGTCCTTTTTGTGAAGTTTGTTGCATACAAACACTATCATATCATTATTTAGCTTATTTCTCTCTCTCTCTCTCTCTCTCTCTCTTTCTATATATATATACCAATATCGGGATTATAGTTGAAATCACTTTGCTGAGGTGATAGTTTGAGTATCTCTACACGTTGTAGTAGCTTCAATACATCCGCATCAATCTCAGGTCCATCCATGACCACCAAGACGACATTGGAGCAACTCAACATAAAGAGTGTATTATAAATGGACTAGGATAAAAAAAAAATGGTTACTAAGAATCGATATATCTTATTCCCGTATATCATACCTCCATTTCAGCCCAAAGATCAGGATGGAGATTCTCCATTGAGCCTGCAGACTTTAATACCTTATCCATTATACTCCAGCATAATACAGGCTAATAAAGTTGGCAGGAAAATGAGTACACACAAATACAATAAAATGTGTTTCCTTACTTCACAATCCAACAAGATGGCCCTCTCTGGTGTCACACACATATCAATCCCATCCGTTTTATGTCCTTTATATAGAAATTGTAAATTCGATTGAGTAGCAAACGTCTATATAAAAAAAACAAACAGTATAAGCTTGTTGCTCTCTCTCTTTCTTTCCCTCTTTACCTGCTCAGGAATGGGTGCAAACTGTGATAATAGGGTGGATTTACCAACTCCTTGTTTTCCAAGGATACTAACTACAAAATGACCAGGTTGATCATTTAACGCCTAAATATATAAATAAATATTGACAAAAGAAGAATAACTTTTATTATCGCTCACTTTTGATATAGCCTCTATGTTGAATTTATTAGGTCTTCTTAAAAATGGAATCGCCTGATTGGGATCCACATCCTGTTCAATCTCGGGTTCGACGATGGATTCGGGCTTTTCACGTCGATCGAGAATAATGGGTGCCTGAAGAAAGGGTTTACTTGGTTCATTCTAAAGTAAATAAATGTACTGAAATGAGAACTAAAAGATGGTTCATTTGTATTCTACTTCAACGTACCTTTCGACGCCTAAAGTCTCTTTGTCTTTTATCCGCCATTTTTATTATAAAAAGAGATAGAAAATTAAAAATTTGGTGCACAATGTAGAAAAGGGTGAAATCAACCAATGAAAAGTGAGCTAAAAGAGAGAACAAGTTGTCGCTATACATTTTCTCAAGTTGTGCTTGTATTATTCAATCCAAAATAACGAGTATTTACTTGCCATTGCATTCATGCTATTTCTGTAAAAAGATAGCCCATTTGAAATCACATCCGCTGGGGTTGATATCCATATAAAATGGATTTACATAACTCATCCACGTAAAACGGAACCCTTTTCTTTCAGTAGGAATGTTAAACATAAACACACTTGTAAAAAAGCAGTCTATCATCTTCCCTTGGATCGCATGAAATTACCTTGAAAAACCACGTGCACTTAAAAATTAAGCATCCACACACAGTGGCTTTGAAAAAAAAGTATAAATGAAAATAGAGACAACTCTTTTTTTTTTCTTCTTCTCTTTTATATATTATAGTGCAAAATAAAAGGGCCCAATGTTCGACCAAGAGCAAGACATGTATAAGCTTAATGAAAAGTTGGAGCGCCTAAAACTCCAAGGTAACCAATTACCCTCTGGCATCGGGAATTCACTCCTTCGTTTACAAGAAGATTCCAATCCACCCAGTAATTACAATAGCGATACCGATGAACCTCGTCCTCGTAAACGAGATCCCATCGCACGAAAGAAGCATAAAGTGGAATTGAATCAGGATTTCATCGCTACCACCAAACGATCCGTTGCTAGAGATGATTTTCAGACCTTGTGTGTGTTGGGTAGAGGAGCGTAAGTTATTGTTATCTCCTTTTTTTTTTTTTGTACTATGGTAACAAAAAAACAAAAAAACAAAAAATATGATTTTAGTTTTGGTAAAGTCTACCTTGTAAAGCATGAAAAGACAAAGGAGCTCTATGCAATGAAGGTCTTGAAGAAGGCCTCACTGGTTGTTCATGGTAGACAGGCACAACAGGCAAAGACCGAGAGACAGATCCTTGAAGAGGTGCGTCACCCCTTCATTGTAAAGTTGTGCTATGCGTTTCAGACCCCAACAGAATTGCACATGATTTTGGATTTTGCAGTGGGTGGTGAATTGTTCCGTCATTTGGATCATGGTAAAGAGATAGATAGATATAGAGATAGGTAGTGGTTTAAATCTCTTTTTTTTCTCTCTCTCTCTTTCTCTCTCAACATATATAGAGGGTATGTTTTCAGAACCAATGGCAGTCTTTTACGCAGCAGAACTTGTACTTGCACTCGAGCACCTTCACTCGCTTGGTATTGTCTATCGTGATTTAAAGCCCGAGAATTGCCTGTTGGATGCAGCGGGACATGTTGTATTGACCGACTTTGGCCTGAGTAAAGTACCTGTGGATGGCAAAACTAATACAATTTGTGGCACTGCAGAGTATATGGCACCCGAGATATTGATGGGGTTGGAGTATGATAATACTGTTGATTGGTGGAGTTTGGGGATCTTGATTTACGATATGATGACCGGATCGGTAAAACGAATGGATGAAACGGAATATGGACATAGATATACTGAATCATCTTTTTTGTTTTTTTGTTACCATAGCCTCCTTTTAGTTCTAATAATCGTAAAAAGACAATTGATTCCATCTTAACCAAAAAGATCCCCATGCCTTATTATCTTACTGCGGATGCAAAGGATATCTTATCAAAGGTAAAAAAAAAAAAAAAATATGGAGTAGTACAAAAACGAGAATAAAACGATTGGGTTATGTAATTAAATATCTCAATTTCGCAAATAATATAATATAGTTACTGCGTAAGAATCCGAATGCACGTCTCGGTGCTAAACCAAAAAAGGCCGATGCTATCCGTCGCCACCGCTTTTTCCGAGCTGTTGATTGGTCTGCTTTGGAATGTCGTAATGTAGAGCCACCCATTGTACCCATTGTTGTAAGTATTTTTATATTAAAATATGTTTATACACTTATTCGTTTCTTTATCTATATAACATCATTAGACCGAGCCAGCATCAGCAGAGGTAATATAAATAGATAATATGAATGTTCCTTGCATTATTTCTAACCGACTTTTTACATGTAGAACTTTGATCCCATCTTTACTTCAGAAATACTTGATGATGAAACAGCAGCATCGCCTGATTTGGATGATTTAGCAGCGAATTCTGATAGTCACTTTTTAAACTTCAGTTTTGTAGACAATTCGATACCATGTTACAGTGCTGGAAGTTGAATTGGATCAGCAAAACGGAGGAGGATTTATTATGCTAATTTATTGGGGTCAAATAATAAATTTACAATATATAGACGGTGTTTGATCCATCCATTCTATTTCTTATTTGTGTCTTTCTATGTGATAAATAAAGGACGAGCGAGTATATATAATCTGATGGAACAAATGATAGTTTCTTTGCTTCCTATTTTGGAACTTGGACGTCACTTTACAAACACCGAAAAAGTTTTTTTTTTTCTTTCTTCTAATATAAAAGAGGGCATAGATCTGATCTTGATAGATTTAACAAATCAAATGGGCAACCTATTCTCTAGATCGGAACAAGACACATTTAAAGGAAACAAACGTTTGATCGATTCCGATGAGACACCCGTTTCAAAGAAACCTCGCACTCTTCAAGATGATGTCGTGATTAGTGAAAAGACTGTTGGCATCCTGTCCTATGTCAATCCCGATATCATTGGCTTTCATAGTATATTAAAGTATAGGTAGGTACCAGAACACATACACAAGATGGAATAGAAATAATAAATGGGTTATGACATAGAGCGGAAGACTTTCTTGTGAATGAAGTTGATATGGATAATAATATCATCCACCTCACCTCACTTGAGGGACCCGTTATTCCGGGTAAGGAACCAACCGAATTGACTGTTTATGAACCAAGTCAATTCGATCAGTGCGTTTCAGCCCTTTTCGATACTACATTTTCGGAACAATTAAGAGCATTCTTGGATAAACCAGATCAAGAGGACGCAGTGATTGAAACAGCTGTAAGATATATATATACAACACATACAGCATAAAAAGGCTAATCACCCCCCGCATCAAAATAACTAGGCTGATAAAATGCAACGTCAGGAATTTTATACATTGATTGAGAATCACCTTGATACAAAAATATATGCGCGTGGAAAGGAGGGTAAATTGATCATCCGTTGGCCCTCTGCTGAATTCAATAATGGTATACAAGTGACAATTGCAAAACAAAACAAAAAAAAGTGTATTGACTCCAATGGCTTTTGTATGTAGAGTTTATTGATTGGAATGCGGTGGGTGGAAAGTATCTTCAGGTACATTTGTACAAATCGGGCATTGATACAATGAATGCAGTCACCCTTTTATCAAAGAAATCATCGTATGTAGCGTATAAAAACAAAACAAAAGACAAAGTAGTTTAACCATTTGAGAGGCATTTAGAATCAACTCCAAGAAGGTGGGTTATGCTGGTACAAAGGATGCAAGAGCAATCACTGTGCAGATGCTTACCTTGGATAGTGTCAAGCCAAGCAATGTTTTATTGGCAATGGATGAGTTGAAGAAGAGTGGACTTTATGTTGGTGATTACAAGTAAAGTCAGCGATAATAGATCATATAGTGTAAAGATGGTAAACTTATATAAATGGATAGGTTTGTAAAGAATGGTTTGACTCTTGGTGATCTTGGTGGAAACCATTTTACCATTGTTCTTAGGTAAACTAAATATAGAAATAGATAGTGCGACAATGACTTATCACAAGAATATATTTGTAGAGATGTCAAAGGATCTTCTACAGAACAAATTGTTGAATCATTGGCTTCTTTGCAACAGCACGGATTTTTGAATTACTTTGGTATGCAACGATTTGGTACGGGCAGTGTCTGCACACATGAAATTGGATGTGCCATCATGAAGAGAGAGTTCAAAAAGGCTTCTGATTTGATCATGAACCCTAGACCAGGAGGTAAGAAAAAAAAAAGAAAAGAAAAGAAAATGCTAAACCTGACTGTCTTAATACATAGATCGTGATGAATATGCCAAGGCTAGACAGCTCTGGGTAGACACTCAAGATGCTTCTGCCACTTTGGCCATCTTTCCAAAGAGAGGCATGTCTGAACGTAAGCTTCTACAATATTATCTTAGAAATCCTGGCCAGCATGCAAAAGCAATCAAAAGTGTAAATATGATAAAAAGGGCATTTCTATGTATTTATATATAACTCCAACCTTTTTATTTTTCCAACATTAGTTGCCTAAGAATATGCTGACACTCTACTCCCATGCCTACCAATCTTATGTCTGGAATCGTGTTGTATCTGAACGTGTCAAGAGATATGGCTGTAATAAGCCATTGATTGGTGATATCGTCATGGTGCAGGGAAAGGTGATAACCACTGGTTCCCAAAACTCTGATGTAGGAAGACGTGATTTTGCAAATGTAAGTTTTTTTTCTTTTTTTAAAAAAAAAAATGAATAGTGTGTATGCTCACCTAGTCTTTTTTTTTTTTTTTTTTTTTTTTTTTTGTATAGCGCAAAGTCCCAAAGATTCTTACCGAACAAGATGTTAATGATTATACCATTGAAGATGTTGTTTATCCTTTACCTGGTAGAGCCTCGGTTTATCCTGATAATGTAGTAAAGGATTTCTATAGAGATTTTATGGGTAAAGAAGAAAAAAAAAACAATTACGGAGAGAATGATTTTCTTATCTGTTTATTTATTTTAGCTGAGGATGGTATCTCTATTGAAAAGAAAGATAATCACTTCCAGTATGTTTTGTGATATGTTTATATACATATATCATCTTCTAAAGAAATAATTGGTTTATATATAGGAGTTTGAAGGGCGATTATCGTTACATTTTAGCAAAGCCAAGAAATATGGCTTGGTCCTTCATTAGATATGATGATCCAACTGAAAAGCTTTGCAACACTGATGTTGATAGATTGGAGAATGTGCCAGAACCTACTGGCGTGCAGGGTAACGAATAATATCATGTTATTTTTTTTTTAAAAAAATACTAATAAAATATAATAATAGATGGTCGCTTTTTAGCACTCAAGGTAGAATTCACCCTTGGTACAAGTCAGTATGCGACAATGGCACTACGAGAGATTATGAGAGCAGAGACATCTTCCAAGGCACAGGGTTCTCTATCACATGATTAGAGAGACTCTTTTTAATATTGTAGAAATTTAATAAAATGTGAACTGAATTAGTAAATGTATACATGTATATAAGTAAAAATGTATTTGAACTTGATAATTGCTAAGAAAAAAATAATAATTGCATAAATAATTAAATAAAGTCAACCAATAGAGTAGAGAAGCAAAGTATTCAAACATAATGTAAGCACCAGTAGAAGCCATTTTATTTTTATTTTTACTCGTTTATAGAAAAGGGCGCTTGCTATCATTGGCCCTATACTATTTTCTCGCATTGTAACTTGTTTTCTTATCGTTCTCTTTTATTCCTCTACTACTACTATCACTGGATTTCACTCACTCTCATTCTGAATGAATACTTTCCACAATGTCTGTCTTCACATAACAAATGAAAATATAACTTGCCCCTTTCCCATGACCACCTCATTATTAAGCCCGCAAAATTGAAAAACTGTAAATACCTATGTATTTTCCCTTTGAAAAAGGTCAGACTTTTTCAAAAGAATGAAATTATATACTTTGTTTTCACAACGCTCTTTTCTTGATTTACTTTTTATTATGTATCTTGTACTTATCTGCACAATAGGTGGTGTTTTCTGGTTGTAGTTTTTCAGGGTATTTTCCAACTATTAAGTGTTAATATCTCTCTATTCAACGGAATGGTCTTCAACTCATTCATCAACAGCAGTAATTAGCTAATGAACATGGCCTTTCATGAGAGGCAGCATTACCACTACCACGGTTAACATTAAATAATAATAATCAAAAGAAAAATGTCAATACTAAAATGAATAGATTGATTCATTCAGTGAAATGAAATGGCTCAAAGGTACAATCTTATCCTGATGCTACCAAAAACACACCGATTAAATCATCTAAATATAATTCTTAATTTAACTTACTGACGATGCCAAATCATAAACCGTACTATAGCAATGCAGATAAGAAGGGCAATTAACCTTTAGAACTAGTTGTATTAAAATACATCTAGATTGTTATTTATTTATTTTTACAATCTATTTGGTTTTGATTTTGCTAACGAAAATGAACGTCTCTGGAATCAACATGATTAACTTTACTTTGATTGCTAAAAGATCTTATTTTATTTACGAGTAATACTATGCAAGTGAAATCACCAACATGGAAGGCAAGGCTACTCAATAAGCTTGTTTGTACACAAAGTCTAAAGATACAATCAGCCAGAGTATTCATTGCTTATTTTAAAGCAAAGACATCAATAGAACAACCATCACTAGAAAATACACAACATTGCCAGCATTACCGAGTAACATCGCTTACACAAGTTACCTAAATTATGTATCGAAAGTAAAACCTTGGTGATGGATTGAGTAACATCGCTTACACATATTACCAGTATTATGAATCTAGAGTAAAATAATGGAGAGGATTGTGAAATTAACGGCGGACAAAGTAAGTAGTAAATACAAACAGTGAAGTCATCTTAAACCTTCTTTTACAACTCAATTCCTTTAATGTAACCTCTAACCTCTAACCTCTTACATTTACTTATTTTCTAAATTGAAGCATGTTTTTATGTTCATTTTAATGATTTATAAATGGTATTCTTATTTTATTTTCATATAATTATACAGTGATTTGCGTTTAACAATATAATTTTTGGGAAAATAGAATGTAATCTACTAGTATTTTAATTCACATTTATAATACAAAATATACAGAAAAATTATATTGTATATTTCAATTTTTATATTGGCATTACCATAAAATTATATTTTATTTTCATTTTAATTATATATAAAAAAAAGGTTTCCTACTCAGAACGATACAGACAGCTTACCAGAGGAAGACTAGTAAGTAAAGTTCCAAGTAAGGAAACGGTGCTCTTCTCAATCTTGTTTTTCTTTTAATACTCCCCCTCCTTTTTTTTTTTTTTTAGAAACAGGTCATTTGGCAATAAAACAGCATCTGTCGATAGAACGAGAATAAGCAACAACACAACAACTGTTAATGGATTGGAGTACAGGCACATTGCAGAAATAGAGGTCTTATTGTGGAGGTTTAGAGCGGAGGCTGGAGGCTATGAATACTACACTTGTTTTTGGTTCTTTGATTTTCAAGGTAAGATGTACTGATATTTTAGACTTTTTATGCATGTGTGTTGACAATTCCTCCTAAACCTTTTTTTTTTTTGTTCAGCTTATATAGCGACATGATTATAGTTATTTTATTGTTCAACAGCAATAACAGCAATAACAAAGCGCCTTGTTCGAATCAAGAGGTCTCAGGCTAGCAGACCCGGACGGGCGCGGTCTCTTTTTCTTTCGCCCTAAATCACCTTTCAAGTTACTTTAATAAAATTACCCTAAGACGTAAATATGTTTCCGGCTGACAGACGAACTGGGAACGGGCTATAGACCCCAATTGGATTCCATATTGATTGGAATAATAACCACTGGGGACTGCCCAGGGTAAGACGTCCTGTAGCCATGCCAGGTCCGTACCAGGAGATAGGTAGGAGCATGAGATTGGGGGTGCCAGAAGGTATATCTGGTACCGGGGCTTCCAGGAGGTGAATTGGTGTATCGTTTGCATTATTTATATCACTGTATCATTATATCATTTATGTCATTTATATCATTGTATCATTGAATTATTTGGATTACTCTCATCCTATTATAATAAATGCTTTGAAATAAAACGTCTTTCTCATTTAAAGTTGGTTTTATGAATATGTAAGCTGTTATATTCTATACCATTTTGATCATGGTTGAAGCTAAAAGAGGATACAAATATGTTATCTGCTTCTCAATAAATAAATAAAGTACATCCTTCATTGTGATCGTGTATCCTTAGTATCATCATAACCATCATCTTTGACCTCTTCTTTTTTTTTTTTTTTTTTAATAATATACGAAGGAGTTTCCATATATATGAATATTTGGGGATTGTGATATAGGATAAGATAGAATATAAGGTGAATAGTCAGATGATAAGTCCATCTAAGCAAGTAAATCACTTTGTGTCTCTATATAATCTCTATATAGTCTCTATATTATAAATCTCCATTGGTCATAGTACCCAGGCCCACTAATACACACATTCATACATACATATATTCATACACTGGTACATGCTCATTCCGAATGAATACACTCCACAATTTCTGTTTTCAAATAACAAAAAAAAAAGAAAAGAAAAGAAAAGAAAAGGCAGTGATACCCCATGCTTTTCAACAACTAATAAACATATCTGTCTGTCAAACCATTACAACTTTAACTTCATTCTCATCGTTCCTCTTCTTCATATACCCATATACCCACATACCTTATATCACAAACACACACACACACACACACACACACACACACACACACTACTCTATACCATCCATATAAACCACCAGTAATCCAATCCATCCAATCCAACCACTCACTCACTCACTCACTCACTCACTCACTCACTCACATTTACTCCACTCCACTCCACTCCACTCACATTCGCACTCATCCATCAAAACATCCAATCATCAAAACAATCGTCCGGACAACCAGAGCATATATCACGCGTGGTCATTGATTCCGAAAAAGTGACACTTACTATCATTTCCTTTCAAATCGTTCATCAAAATTGCTCCATTAAGCGATATATTAGTGGGTATTAGTGGGTATTTACTCTAGAAGAAGACAGATACCTTCAAATTTTAACTGTGAGCTGTTCACTTCAATGTGTATACATTTAATACAAAAAATAATACAAGAACTGTAAGTATAAAATAAGCGATATCCAATCCACATATAATAAACGTAAAAGATATTTGTATTTTTATATACTCTTTTTTTTATTTAAAAGATATATTCAACAATACGATTTTTTTTATTATTATTTTTTGACATAAGGCCAAGGAAGAATCGCGACGCACAGTTATAAAGACAATTGTAATGACAAGGTGCATAACTGTCTTTTTTTCCTGCCTCCAAATCATACTACTTGTTAGCAGATAGCTAGTCGCGATCACCAGCCAAGACTCGACACGAAGAAAAACTTAATATCAACGAGGTCAATGATAACAAACGACATTTTGCTATAAAAGGATAAAAGAAAAATAAATCGGCTTCTTGTTGATTGGTATATGAGATGTCTAGTAAACGAGAATGTATCAATGTATGAATATATGTATTTATGTATGTGTGTATTAGTGGACCTGGGTACTATGACCAATGGAGATTTATAATATAGAGACTACATAGAGATTATATAGAGACACAAAGTGATTTACTTGCTTAGATGGACTTATCATCTGACTATTCACCTTATATTCTATCTTATCCTATATCACAATCCCCAAATATTCATATATATGGAAACTCCTTCGTATATTAAAAAAAAAAAAAAAAGAAGAGGTCAAAGATGATGGTTATGATGATACTAAGGATACACGATCACAATGAAGGATGTACTTTATTTATTTATTGAGAAGCAGATAACATATTTGTATCCTCTTTTAGCTTCAACCATGATCAAAATGGTATAGAATATAACAGCTTACATATTCATAAATTCAACTTTAAATGAGAAAGATTTATTATTTTAAATCCATATTATCATATTTATTATGGGATGAATGAAATGATATATATTTTTCTTTTTTGGCACCTATGAGTGTTTGAAAATTTTCACAGGACTAGGATCGCGTTTTTTTTTTCCTTTGTAAATGCCAACTTGTCATTATAATAATGTATAAGACAGAATATACAGCCCGATGAGCTCTTTCTAGTGATATACTTTTATATATAAAGGTGAGTACGACTTTGTCATTATTGCATGAAATAAATAAATAAACTCGGACTTTTATTTTTGTAATCTCTTTTTATTTTTAACCCCATTTTATGGATATCGTTTCAATCATCTTAAACCTAATCAATCTTGCTCACAAAAGTTTGTATCTTTTCCTCTTTTTTTTTTTTTTTTTTTTTTTTTTTTTTTTTTTTTTTTTTGCTTAAACCCATTCAGTCACATCAGTTGGTTTCCACGACTCTGTTCCATAATCCAAAATTAGTCTATCATCAGTTAACTGTACAAGGCCTTTTCCATGATAACTTGTCTCTCCACGAAGTGAACTTTCAGCCCTAATTCGTGCCATTCTGTAAGCCTGTGCAGATTCCAGTCTATTCAAGGTACTTTCCTTATCCGATTCTGCCCATTCCAATGTCTGTTTTTGGTATTGGTTGATGGTAGTCCAGTAGACATCAACATTGGGTGTTTTGGGTATTTGAACAGAACCAGCTTTGAGAGGGGCACATTTGGTACGCTCATCTTTACAGGGTCTGCTAGTATCACCTGATATGATCATTGGCAGCCCTTCGGCGTCGATATATTGTTCTAGCTGCCCTACGCTTTTGGTAAAAATAATCTTACTTACCACAACAGGATCTAAGAGTGGTGTAATCATACTCCAAACTTTTTATTTTATATAAATATATATTAATAAAAAAAAAAAAAAACTATCAATCCAAGACGTCGATTATCAATAAACTTACTTGTTGAAAATACCCAGGGCGCCATATGAACACAGCAAAGACCCAGTGTTTCCGGATAATAAGCCTCGAAACAACTTGCTAAAAATTTAACCATATCAAAATCCTAAGATGTCAACAAATTATTTAATATTTTTATATCCCGTTCGAGCAATAAATGGCTGAGTTTTTCTATTTTATTCAACTCACCATGTTCGACAATGTAAAGTTCTCCAAGTTAAACACAAGGCAAATGGCCTCCATAGGATAACCACAAAATAAACGAGAGGTCTCCATGATGTAAATGGTGAGTAGTTTCATGACTTCTAAGGGTTGGTTTTCTTTATGATGGACCTGGACATTTACAAAGCTAGAAATGATAAGGAAAAAAATAAAAAAAATAAATTGATATGACACAAGTATGTTATTAAGGGTAAATTAAAAAGGAGTTATATATGTATATATTTACCAGACGGCACGCGCATCCTTATCAGGTCCGCTTAATGATACCATCTTTAGTTCAAGTTGTTTCTTAAAGGCCTCACCTAGGCCCTTGTGGGCCTTTTCCAATTCCACAACAAGCCCTTCTTCGCCAAGACTTGTAATCTCATCAATTCTCATTACAATACGCCAGCGTAAGGTATTCATCAACATAAAGTAAGCAGCATTCGCATCCCATTTACGAGCCCTTAAAAATCGAAGTAAGGTTGAATCTGGATTGTCTGTAGCAACTAGACTCCAAAATGCTGTCTTTATCTTTTCACCTGGAATTAAAGGAAGTGCCTCAGTTAAAGTTAGATTTGTCCAACGAGGATCTGCTGTGGCACCCAAATAGTAATTTTCAGGTATAGGCTCCTCCTTCTTTGCCATGAATCCAAAAAAACCACCACCGCTTGCTGGCTTCTCTTCTTGTTTCTTTGGTAATTGAATAGGTTGGCCAGGTTGATCGAATAATGGAATAAGGCGAGTCCAAAGTTGTTTTAATGCTTGGGTTTGGTCAGACGTTAATGCACCTGCGTGGCCTGGTTTTCTATTCTCTAATGAAAGGTTTGTAGGAAAAGGAACAGGCATTGTTTTATTTTATTTATTTTTGGTTTCAAAAGAAGAAAGAGAAAATAAAAAAAAGAAAATAAAACCCAATTAACATTTGCTTCTTTTTATTTTACGGAGCTCTAATGTCATAAAGCTTTGCTAATTTAGATAATTTGTCATTATCCACGTGCGATTTCATTTGTTGGAATAAACGTTGCAATGCTATTAAAAGATGTTATCAGTTTATCATCTTTTTCTATTTAATGTCAGTGACTAAAGTGTTTACCTTGTTGTTCTGCCTTGTTTAGGAACATGACCAACATGTCGATACGACGTACTTTGGATAAACCATTCAAAACATCATAGATTGCCAAAGGTGTTTCATTACTATTGGTAGATATTATATAATCAATATCAAAAGTACACACAAGATATACAACTATAATGCACTTTACCTTGTGTATTTTGTATCAAGAAGATCAATGATCTTTTCAAATTGATCTGACTCCAAGGATGATTTAAACAAGGTAGTATAAAAAGAAGGTGGAATACACTATAATAAGGGTATGTCAACACTATTCCATCCCTCTTTGCATGAATTACGATAATGCTTTTTCATACCTTAAAATATTGACAAAGTACATCATCTCCTCTGACCTTGTAAGTTTTCCAATCTCTTTCAAACTCAAGATTTGTACGTGGACAATTGAATGTAGCTGGAAGTTTGGTATTGATGGGTATTTTATTATTGGTTGTTTGAGGTTTTGGATTCACTTTAATAGGTTCGGCTTTGACAGCTTCAACTTTAACAGGCTCAGCCTTGGGTTGAGTATTCTGTTGAGTCGACACCTTTGGTGGTGATGATGATGATGATGTTTTGATGGGCTTTGCAGGTACAATTGTACTCTTTTGAGTTGAAGGATACTCTTCATCAACAACACGAATAGGTAGTCGTCGTTTCTCCATTTGAGGATGTTGCTGTTTCTTATTAGGTGGTGGCAATGTGTTAAGCTCTCCCAAGAGAGTTTTATTACTTGGCTCTATAACCAAAGCATCTTGGAAATCTATATGATCTTTTTTAGCAAGAGCACTTTTTGTATCGATATACACGTTCCTCTCTCATTGTGTTTATACCTTTTCTAGCTTCATCTACTCTACCCAATTCGCGTCTTGCAATACCCCGGCGCCAAAGTGCTTTTACATTCTTTGGCTGAAGTGAAATGCCTTGTGTACAATCTCTTTCCGCTTCCGAGTACCTTGATTTCATAAAACATACATCAATCTATTTCCCAAATAAGCAATAATACTGCATACTCTACCTGTTGATCTTTAAATATGCCATTGCTCTGTTGATGAAATAAACTGGCATTGTTGGATTGTATTCGATAGCCTTTGTATAATACTCGATTGCATTCTTAAAGTCCTTTTTCCCAAAATATTCATTTCCCTAATTCATAATAGAATCAATGATACTGACCTAATGATATAGTAAATGAATGAACAGTTTCAAACCTTTGCTTTTGATGCTTCAGCATTCTCTGCTGCTGAAGTGGTTGATTTCTAAAATTGGAATTGATTAATATCCATTTATTAAACATCACTAAAAGGCAATATCACTTGCTTTATTTAAGCTATTTAAACCAGTTGGTTTTAATGTGTCGACTTGAACAAGTGCTTGTTTACGAATAGGCGGTAAACTCTATCAACAACTAACAGAGTAAGCTCTTCTTTTCCTTTTTTTTTTTTTTTTTTTTAAAAAAAAACAACTAGTTTCAAGGTTGTTTGTAGCAATGTTTACTTTTTCGTGTAAGGGTTTTGATTTTGTTAATTTGTCATCCGTTTTTTTTATTTCAGTTTGCCATTTTAAAATGTCATTCCAGGAATTGTCCATCCTTATCAAATGTATTCTTTATAGAAAAGGAAAAAAAAAAAAAAAAAAAAAAAAAGTGAATGATAAGGACGTTTATGGTTATTTAGGCTCGCTGTGGCTTAAAAATAAGCGGCGAACCAAATAATCCAGCCCAAAATGACAAACATGACGAAAAGAAAGTATAATGTGTGTATTGAAACTATTTGTTTTTTTTTATTTAATAACAAGACACACTATTTATTTTTGTTTTTCTCTCTCTTTCTCTCTCTTTCTTATTTACGTTTGTTTCTTTATTTTAAACAATGTCAAAAAGCTTTGATGTAGACAATAACATAGATGTGCATGCTCCAGCATCCACTTATTACACAACGGGTGAAAACGCAAGACAGCGTACTCGTACGCATACTGTAAGTTGTCAACTCTTTGTTATGCTTATTTATTTACATTTTATTTTATCACCTCGCCTTAATAATATAGAGAAGTCACTTGAATATACAACAGGATAGTGAGTTGGAAGGAACTCGTAGAAGAAGAGCCTCGCATGGTAAGTTATTATAATTGGGTGGTTGAGCTTTATAACAAGTGGGGAGTTTTGCTTGGTTTTACTTTTGATTGTAAAGGAAGAATGAAAAACTAATATAATAAAAAAAAACAAAAAACAATGAAAATAGATGATAAAAGCAAGGCCCGTCGTTTCTTAATAGACGTAGAAGAAACACAACGCAAGATCCTTGAACAAGAAGACACTGACGGCGACTTTCAAATTACTATTAACGATATGGGACCCAAAACAATGTCATTGGGTACAGCAGACTCTGGAGGATATCGCAAGATTGATATTCGCGGTACTTACATGTTGTCCAATTTGCTGCAAGAGCTCGCGCTCGCAAACGATTATGGAAGAAAGCACATTGTGCTTGATGAAGCTCGTTTAAATGAAAACCCCGTGGACCGTCTTTCACGCATGATCAGGTTTAATTTTTGGGATGGCTTGACGAGACGCATTGATGCCGATTCCTTGGAAGTCATTTGTCCTGATACAAAAGATAGATCCCCGAACCCTCATCCCCGTATTTACGTCCCCTATGAGGACCAAGAGGCCTTTGAATTTTACTCTGAGGTTGCCCAGAAACGTAAACACATGGAGCTTGAGGTCATCCGTCTGCCAAAGGTGATCACTGCTGATTATGTTAAGAGTCTGAATACGACACCCGGTCTCTTGACACTTGCTATGCGTAAGGTCGATGATCCTACAAGTGAAAAGGGGTACACATACGTCGGAGAACCCTTTGTGGTGCCCGGTGGTCGTTTCAATGAAATGTATGGCTGGGATTCGTACTTTGCCTCACTGGGATTATTGGAAGATGGTCGATTAGAATTGGTGCGTAGTATGTGTGAGAACTTTGCCTATCAGATCAAACACTATGGTAAGATTCTCAATGCGAATCGTACATATTACTTGGCTCGCTCGCAGCCCCCCTTTTTGACGGATATGGTGATCAAGGTGTACGAACGATTGGATCCCCAAAAAGAAAAGGAAAACAAGGATTGGTTACGTCGAATCCTCAAGTCCGCCATCAAGGAGTACTGGGAGGTTTGGATGTCTGAACCCCGACTTGATAAAAAGACCATGCTTTCAAGATACCGTCCCGATGGTAAGGGTATTCCACCTGAAACAGAGGCCTCTCATTTTATCCATGTCATTGAACCATTTGCAAAGAAACATAATGTCACCGTTGATGAATTTAATATACTCTACAATGACGGCGTGATCAAGGAGCCTGAGCTAGATGAATACTTTTTACATGACCGTGCTGTGCGTGAATCAGGTCACGACACCACCTATCGCTTCGAAAAGATATGTGCCAATTTGGCTACCATTGATCTGAATGCTTTACTTTACAAATACGAGATGGATATTGCCGACTGTATTCGTGATTATCTTGATGATGACCTAACTGATTTTGAAGGGGTGAAGCAAAATGCCGAAGAATGGCTTGAGAGAGCTAAATTACGTCGTGAACGTATCGACAAGTATCTTTGGAATGAAGAGGAGTCGCTTTATTTTGATTACGATACAGTCAAAGAGGAGCAGATCAATTATGAGAGTGTTACTTCCTTTTATGCCTTGTGGGCTGGTTGTGCTAGTCCTGAACAGGCTCAGGCTATCGTGAAAAACTCGCTATCCAAGTTTGAGGTGTTGGGTGGTCTTGTCAGCGGTACAGACAAGTCACGAGGTATCACCTCGTTAGAACGTCCTAATCGACAGTGGGACTTCCCCTTTGGTTGGGCTCCTCATCAAATTTTGGCTTGGTCAGGTTTAGATAAGTATGGCATGGCAGACACTGCACGTAGATTGGCGTATAGATGGTTATATACGTAAGTAATCAAATGAATGGATTTGGTTGGAAAAGGAAAATGAAAGAAAGAAAAAAAAGAGAGAGGGGGTTATAGTAGAAATGAGGAAGTACGTTATTCATCTTATCATTTGTATTTTACTAGCATTACAAAAGGTTTTGTTGATTTTAATGGTGTTGTCCCAGAAAAATTTGACGTTGTCAGTTTATCACACAAAGTCGAAGTGGAATATGGCAATGTTGGCACCGATTTCAAGTGTGTGCCTCGTGAAGGTTTTGGCTGGATGAATGCTTCCTATCAAGTTGGTTTGAGTTATCTCAATACACAGATGCGTCGAGCACTCGGTACATGCACTATTCCCGATTTATTGTTTGAAAAGGCTATTATTCGTGAACAGCGCATGCTGGGTGCTACTCCAGAAGAAGAAGAAATCACCGCCCGTCGTCGTCGCACATCTACTCTTGCCGCTCTTGCTATTACTCAGAACGGTAGCATTGATGCTGCTGTCACTCGTATTTCTCTGGAACCACATACGCCTAAATTTTAAAAGAAAAAAAGAACTGTGTATCATATATTTACATATACAATAAAAACATAACAAAATTAAAAAAAAAAAAAAATCCTACTATTGCTCTCCATTAGTGTATTTACTAATTCAGTGATCCAAGTCTTTTGTAATGAATCATAGTGGTAGTAAGATCCACTCATTCCTTTGGCTTATATAGCATTTCACTCTGGTAAAGTGATATTTATTATTCAATATCATTACATTTATTTTACAATTTGGAAAGATGTTCATCATTGACCAATTCAACTGCCTTCTTACTAGATCCCCAGCTAGATTGATAACCTAATCATATTTTTAAATTAGTCTGATACCATTCTATATGCTTGTAATAACCTTACCGTGGGAACTATGGCCATAATTATGTACCACAATGACCTTTTGACCATTTGATCTACCTAAAAAAAAAAATGCAAATGTTTTCAAAACTTATTTGTGCATTAATGATACAATCCTGATTACTTACGTCTGTGTTCCTTTTCAAGACGAATACCGTCCTTGCGGCCTGGACGGAAACCAACATTATAACGAACGATCTCAAAGGCTTCAGGGCCCTTTCCGTGAGTGATTTCTGGACAGAGGTTATAGCAACGCTCCAAAATGTCTTTGGTGATGGCAGGGTCAGGGGAAGTCTGTCTGTTCTCACGATCAACAGTACCACCACAAATAACAGAACCATCTTCTCTTGGAATAATATAAGTCCAACGGTTCTCAGCTGTGTAAACCAAAAAAAAAAAAAAAATTAGCTGCTATGTTTATGACTTGTTGAATATCCCAGTTATTTACCATCGATGTAATGTTGTTTCTAAATAATATATATATATATATATTAGTCAAACTCAGTCGAATATAACTTTTTTTTATGCATATATACCTTAATGTGAGGGGCGTATACTGTAATAGTTTGACCACGGATTGGATACATTGTATGATCCTTTACATCTTCCAAATAATAAGATCCCAAACCAGTACAATTTACCACAACATCCGCATCCTTATAAGTCTCAATCACTTCATTAAGACTCTTGAATTCAACTCTCTCAAGTGTACCTCCCAATTGCTCTAATGTCTTTACCAACCAGGCTAAATATTTAGGGACATTGGCAGTATCTGAGAGATAAAAAAAAAAAAAAATGAGTCATTGTATCACCCACACTCTCTAGAAATGAAACTTACATGTTTGGAAAGTATAACCAAAAACAGCACCTTTAATCAACTTTTCTTTAGGGATTTCTTTAACCTAGATTATATGATTAATAACCTTTTTTTTAGATGTAATTAAATGTCGATTGGTTTATATTTACATCCTTGTAGATCTTCTTGAGCCAAAGAGGGTCTTGGCCAGGAAGTGCGGGTTCTTCATTATATTGAACACCGTCACACACCATGACATAGGATTCAGGTACTTCTTTTGCAAGACGACCGAATTCGTTCATGGTGTACATATCAATTTCTATAATAAAAAGATATATAAGAATGTCATGGCTGTGAACCCATTTAAAAATTACGCTACCTTGAAGACGATGATCATCAGGTTCAGCTACAGTAAGAATAGAAGCACCTGCCCATGGAGAGGTATATTCAGATGAAAGATCGCCGGGAACATGCTTGGATACCACACGAACATTCTTATGTCCGTCCTTTAACAAACTGACAGCTGTAGTCAATCCACTAACACCGGCACCTATAAAACATCATGAACCCTTGTTCTCTGTCTCTTTTTTTTTTTATATTCTTCCAAAATAATATTTACCAACAACAACGATATTCTTTGACATGTTAATTTTTGTTTTTATTAAAAAAAAGAGAGAGAAAAAAGGAATAACCTGGAGTCATTTTTTTTTTTTAAAAAAAACTTAAAAAGGGTCAGATTTAAAGCGCCGTTTTAGTCGTGCGACTTGAAGACGATTTCCTTGAACAGAATCTCTGTTGTTCACAAGTCGTATTTGTTTGAATTCAATTTTAATCTCGAAATTAGGTTTAGTTTAGCTTGCTTTTTTTTTTCTTGTTTTTCTTTGTCCTGTTAAACGTTCATTCCATTGATGAAAGGATTTTATATTTTATTTTTGGAAGGAAACAGAAAATAGATGGAATAAATCAAATCGCGATGAAAGAAACGAAAAGTACCTGGATGACCTTCTATCAGCTGTGAGAAAATAAAAGAGATCAAAGAAACTATATCTAAATTTGGTGCTTTTGTTATCTCTCTTGGGTTTACAATCTCCGGAATCATCCATATTATGGCTACTTGCCATTGAATAAAAGCAAAGAAATCACCTTTGCATTAAAATAAAAACGGACGCATTGATCTTCATATAAATAGCAGGAATACCTTGTTTTATCAAGAAGTATTTAATGCCTCTATAATAAATGGGTGTACTAAACTTAATCTATAATGTCCATCTTTCCCAGAGTCGAGTAAATGGTGTGGGAAATAAATCATCCAATCATAAAAGTATATTCTATAAAAAAAGGATAGTGATAGACTGGTGTGCACCCATCCATGAATCAAAAATAAAAGCATTGTAGGATCGACAGTCACTGGTAACCTTTTTAAGCCCAGATGATTGTGTGTCGGTTTTTCCACGCTCCTTTTTTTATGTCTTCCATTACCAAGTAGATGTTTCCAAGAGAATGAACCTTTTTTTTTTTTATAGAAAAGATGTCATTGGTACAATCAGCTAAGTATATGAGCTTGAAAATTCCTACTATTATGATGGAAAGGGCAGCGAACCGGCGCTTCAAGAGAGTGATGCTAGTTACCACATACAAACAAGTCATGTCGAATAGCATTGGCAATCCATTTTGAGTATAAAAGATAAAAAATTTACATTTCAACTGCCCATATAAAATTATGCAAAAAAAAATTTTTTTTGTTTGCTATTATTTATTTATAGTGAAATGCTCTTTTTTTTAGAAAAAAAAAAAAAAGAAAAAGAAAAAGAAAAACGCCCATTGCGATGGAAGTACACCAATACATCCATTTAGGACCATTTTTTTTCTCTGTTGACGTAACAGATAGAACAGGTATCTCTTTTATTATCTCGTATTTTTCATGAGTATACTCGTTCTCAACACCAAGATAGCACCGAGTCTCGGCCTGATTTGGAGGCCAAAAGGAGACACCTTGGCTGGGGGTTTCGATCACACTATCTATTAATGAGTAGACCGCTTCCATGAAGTTGGGACTCTTTAGCATTATGTTTATATTCCCGTTCACTAAGCCCACAAGTCTTAACTTGACCAGGTTGGGCAAACAAGACGAAATGATGTCACTGAGATGGCCAGTGGTTGTCCTCTATTCAACAGCTGTAGTAAAGCCAATGCTTAATTCTTTGATGTAATTGAGACTATTTTTGTATGGATTGACTACCAAAGAACCATTTCCTACATGGAAATTCTTTAGTGTTGCAGGAACTGCATCCAAAAAATCAACCGAATGAACTGACGGAGGATTGGTTTCACTGATATCAATAGATAGTATATTAAGGGTCGCCATATTCCTCAAAAAGTGAATTGAGACGATATTTGTATCTCGGACTTGACATTTTTTTAAGTATCTGTATTAGTTGGGCCGAGAGAGATGCAGGAGCAGTATTTCGCCTTCATACTTGGTTGAATTCAACTATTTTATTTGCTAACCTACTGCATCCAAAGCATCGTAGGTGCCAACATCGCCGGGCAAACCATAAAAAGTCAACTTATATTTCGATTTGATCCAATGAAGTTAAGGAATTCAAGAACTCATTAAAATAAATATGTTTTCTATCACTGGAACCCTCATTTCATCCTCATATTGGACATCGGTTATATTGATCTATTTTTGGCTTATGTATTCGTAAAACTGAGTATGTGTTCTTATATCGTCAAAGTAACTGAGTGTTGGCGGTAATAATGGTACCACTTTCATAAAACGAGCATTGGGGAAAATATGAAAGACTGTTCTTCTATTAAAATGAGTACCCAAACTAAGTGTAACAAACAAATCTTCCGCTGGAGCGGCACATTCAAGTGATTGCGGAAAGGTGTTCATCATTCTGTTGAATCGATCTTCGTCATGCTCTCCAATATCAACGTTATAAAGCAAACTACTTCCATCTACTACGCGTCACCAATGACGACGAACCAGTAAGCACACCAGTCGTTCCTGTAAGTCAAGTTGGATGAATATGTTGTGTCATATTTCAGGAAGGAGCCTACACATTATTTAATAAAATGAAGAACAAAAGAAAGTGCTGCTCTTTATTATGCAAACAAACGCTTTTGGAAGACAAGAGAAAAATCGCTCTCATAATTGACACCATGTATTTGCTTCTTCCTGATAAAATAAATATCACTTATTTCTATGAATCAAAGTATGTAAAATATGTTTATAATATACTGAAAGATGTCCGATTATATTCAAGTCATTAATAAAAGATAGATCTATTTGAACTTCATTTTAACAGGTTGAGAAAGATCAACATCTTATTATGCAGTGTAACTTTGAATTGTTGGCTTTTTTTTTTTTTTTTTTTTTTCTTACTCTTACTTCATTTATTTATTTGTAAAATCCAGTGCTTTTATCAAAGAGAAAGAGACATTACTTTTTCTTGCTTTTTTTTTTTTTTATTATTATTAAAAAAGAAAAGCAACTTGTGAATAGTACTCTCTCTCTCTCTCTCTCTCTCTCTCTTACTGTATTCAAACACAACAGCCATTATTGATGAATCATTCAAGATATATCTGGACTGAGATCAAAGATGGAATACACGCTTGGGCTTTTAAGTCTATCGAAAGTAAAATACAAAACACATTGCCCAGTTTATTTACTTGTAATAATGAAAGTAAAACCACATGCATGTGGTCCAACCATCCATAGACAATGTGATTGGCTTGCGGTACTTGAACAAGCGAATACGTCATTCAATTTTAACAAAAGAATGAAAGGGAGTGCCGCACCGAATTGAAAATACCTATTTCTTCACCCCCTCTTCTTACTTTCTAAACAAAAACAAATATAAAAAAAAGAAACCCCACATCCATCCATCCGTTCATCTACCGTCTCTCTTATAAACAACAAAAGGTATGTCGTCTACTACTACTTGGAAGCACCCGGAAATTCTTCAACCCTCTCCTCCGATCCCATCGCGCTCTTCTTTCTGTATTTTTTAAACTTGAGAAAAAGACATGTCATCATCTGTGAGGAAAGAAGAGTTCAAAAAAAAAACACGTACAATGCGGCCAATTTTTTTTGCCAGCCACTATTTTTTTTCTTTTTTGTTGTTGATTGATGGGGAAAGATGAAAAAAAAAAAAGAGACGTTTGCTTTTACCTCCGCCATTGTTGGAAGATCGTTCTGTTCCGGATGTTTCGTTTTTTTGTGTTTAATTTGCTTACGGCATTTGAAACCAAGGATGACGCGTCACTCTGTGGGAAAACCCTGATGGAAGATGATGGAGCTTTTGCCTTGTCTTTTTATATATATATATATTATTTTTTTTTTCCACACACACACTCAAAAAAAAAAAGAATATCACTTATTTGGAAAGAGAAAGAGTTGCGCCTTGTTGAACAAGTATCGGAGGATGTTTAAAGAATCTCTGTCTGGCTGCTGCTGCGTAACAAAATATAAAAAAAGAAATTAGAAAAAAGAAATTATTATATGTACTAAATCAACACCCTCCTCCTATCTCAGTAAAAACAAAAAACATGTCTGCTGCCGACCACGCTGATGATCTTATTGATTACGAAGAAGAAGACGAGCAAACCATCCAGCAAGAGACCGCTGCCCAAGAAGCTGTAGCTACCAATGGTGATGCTGAAGATAAAAAGGACAAGAAGGGTTCTTATGTAGGTATTCATTCTACTGGTTTCCGTGATTTCTTGTTGAAGCCTGAGTTATTGAGAAGTATTGTCGACTGTGGTTTTGAGCATCCTTCTGAAGGTATGTTAATAATAATAATTAAATTGCTCCTTTTTTTTTTTTTTTTTTTTCTCCTTAAACTAAATTAATTATTATTATTATAGTTCAACAGGAATGTATTCCCCAGTCTATCCTTGGTATGGATGTCCTCTGTCAAGCCAAATCTGGTATGGGTAAGACTGCCGTCTTTGTTCTTGCTACTCTCCAACAGCTCGAACCCGTTAACGGAGAGATCTCAGTGATCGTCCTCTGTCACACCCGTGAATTGGCCTTCCAAATCAAGAACGAATACGCCCGTTTCTCAAAATATCTCCCTGATATCCGCACAGAAGTCTTTTATGGTGGTGTCAATATCTCCAAGGATGTCGAGATTGTCAAGGACAAGAACAAGTGCCCTCATATCCTCGTAGGTACACCCGGTCGTGTCTTGGCATTGATCCGTGAAAAGCACATCAAATTGGGCAGTGTCAAGCACTTTGTCCTCGATGAATGTGACAAGATGTTGGAGCAATTGGATATGCGTCGTGATGTTCAGGATATCTTCCGTGCCACTCCCCACCACAAGCAAGTTATGATGTTCTCTGCCACACTTGCCAAGGAGATGCGTCCCGTGTGCAAGAAGTTTATGCAAAACCCACTTGAAATTTACGTTGACGACGAAGCCAAATTGACCCTTCACGGTCTTCAACAGTTCTACATCAAATTGGATGAAAAGGAAAAGAATCGTAAATTAAACGACCTCTTGGATACACTTGAATTCAACCAGGTGTGTATCTTTGTCCGCTCCGTCTCTCGTGCTAACGAATTGAACCGCATTCTCTCTGACTGTAACTTCCCCAGTATCTGTATTCACTCTCAAATGTCTCAAGAGGAACGTATCAAGAGATACAAATCATTCAAGGATTTCGAAAAGCGTATTATGGTTGCCACTGATATCTTTGGTCGTGGTATCGATATTGAACGTGTCAACATTGTCGTCAACTATGATATGCCCGATGGTGCTGATACTTATTTGCATAGAGTTGGTCGTGCTGGTCGTTTTGGTACTAAGGGTCTTGGCATTACCTTTGTTTCCGATGAAAAGGATACTCAGGTGTTGAATGATGTTCAGAGCAGATTCGAGGTTAACATTTCTCCTCTTCCTGAAGAGGTCGATATCAATGCTTACATGACTTCTTAAATATCTGTTCCTTCTCTCAATGAAAAAAAAAAAAAAATATGATCGACTTTTTTTTTTTTTTTTTCTTTTCTCTCCCTCTTTGTCACATAAACCTTTGACCTTTATTCATCATCTCAACGCAAAAAAACAAAAAACAAAAAATGGTATTTTTTATATAAAATAATAAAGACATTTTTTTTAAAAAAAGCAAAAAAAAAAACTCTCTTTCAGAAAAGACTTTTCTCATTTGATTGGCCATAAAAAGTCACCGATTCGTTTTTGTTTATATCAATACATTCCACAGCATTTTTTTATCTCTCTTCTCTTTTTACTATTATATATCACCAACAATGTTTCGTTTAACAAAACCAATGCAACTGTGCGTTCGTCACACAAAATTACCAACACCCATTCGTTCATTGACTGCTTCTAAACGTAAAAGAGAGAGTGAGAAAATGGTCCGAAAGTGATTTTACTGATTTTGAAAGGTTAGGCATATTCACCAAGCCAGGGACTATGATGCCAAAAGTGCTTCTCTTGACCACACTCACCGGTTCCAGTAGTCTTATCTTTAAGCGTCCAGTCCAATGCCAAGGTATTCCAAAAAGTTTAAAATAATGCATTAATATAAAACCCCCCAAAATTTAACTTCCGGCTTCCAGCATTTGTGCAACCCGCCACTGTTAGAGAGACACCCTTATCATCCAAAGAGCCTCTTCTCAATAAGGGAGAGTTGAGCTTTGGTGCAGCTCTTGGTGTCTGTACAGGTTACTTTGCCAAAAAGATCAGTAAACTCATTGTCCTCTGCGTTGGACTTGTATTTGTCTTTCTTCAATACCTCTCCTCCAAGGGCTATGTCAATGTGGATTGGCGTCGTATGGAAAGGGGTTATCAGCATCAGTTGGATACTGATCATGATGGTAAGGTCACCCTGCATGATCTTTCTGTTAAGCGCGACTCTTTTATGGACATCTTGACAAGGAATGTTCAGTTCAAGTCAAGCTTTTTGGTTGGCTTTCTTGTTGGTGCACGCTATGGATAACTTAGAAAGTAGAATAGCAATAATAAAACAGGTGATAACTCTAGAATACATCAAATATATAATCCTTGGAGATAGTTTTTGTTTTGTTTTTTTTTTTTGTTTAATCTACTTGGTGATGGCGATACAGTAGATTAGTTTATCCAGGATGTATCGCATAATATCTGATATAGATATATTTATTTATTTATGGTAATAGCAAACAATCTGTTACTAATTCATTATAATGAGTACTAGCGGCCATATATAAATAAGTGGTACCCTTGAAAATAAACTATCACGAGAAACTGTTGTTTACGCCTAAAAAAAAACCACACACACACACACACACACATTTCAAAGACAGCCAGATTTGTTTCTTTTCTTTTCCTTTCTCTCTCTCTCTCTCTCTCTCTTTGGGAATGGAGACACCAGATAATGCACAGCAGCCAATTCGACGCACAATGAATAGATCAAGCTTTTATATGCTTTTATTTCTCTTTTCACTCTTATTTTTCAACTTTTCTGACGACGGTTCTGTACTCAATGGAAAGCTGACAAGAGAGGATTTACTTGAAGACTTGAAAAAAGAAAGAGAGTTGCTTGCCAATGTTACTTTTAATACAAATGTTTCTAATGTAAAGACGCTATCTTTTATTTATATATATATATATATATATATAAAAAGACTCAATATCCTCTTTCCATTCTATTAGCCTTTGCCAGAACAAGCCAAAGCGGCAGTCTATGATTTAAGAACAATACAAGGCAATGGCACTTCACACTATTATCATAATATCAGTAGTATTTTCAGAGGTGAGAGAAAATGAGTTTTTGGAAAGTGTTTTTAGTTTAAACTTTTTCTTTTTTTTTCTTTTTTTAGGAGAATGGAGTAATAAGAACTTGAGCATACCCGAAACGATAAATCGTACATTGGTAGACGAAGCACGAAAAGAGTTCAACTTTGGTGGTGTTGGTACATTCTCCCTTAATCTTAAAGCTACCGCCACTCAAAATGAAGATATAAATTACTTAGAAGTAAAACAAAAATAGATAACACACAATAAAAAAAAAAAAAGGCGTAACAAGTGACTCACACCTTATTTGTTATAGGGCTATATAAGACTAAAAGATGCTGAAAAGAGTGACTATGGAGCCCTATTATTGACAGGAGGAGTTCACTTTCTTGGAAATGGATCAATATACCTTATGGTAGTACCTGAAGGGTAAAGAGATAATATATATTGATAACAACAACAATGATATACTGATGTAATATATTAAGATTCCCAATTGCATTGGATGAACTACTTCACATGATGCCAGATAACATTTCACTAGTGGAAACTCAAAAGGTGCTGGATGCTGAAGTTGAAAAGAGAATCGATGAATTAAAGCAATCAGCATATTGGGAATGGCAGTCAGTAGGAGAAGGAAGTAAGTCTTTATATGGCAGAAAGGAGGTGTCCATTGACATCATCCCTCTCTCTTTTAGATCGTTCAAGTAGTGCTTCTTTTAACTGCGTATTTCAAATGTTTGGTCAACTTCACCCTGTACCTTCCAATATCAAAATGTCGGAATTGCTTGAATATGAAAAAGGTAAAAGACATGTATTTTTATACCTTTATCTTTCACTTTTATTTATATAAACGCATAAAAAAAATATAGAATTGGAAAACTCACAAGGATTATCAACCATTGATCCACCACCACTGCTTCTATCAAGTGAGCTCTATTCACCCAACTGTCAATTACTACTCTCCAGCTTAAAAGAACCCGGTATCAAGATTGAGATTTACTACAATAAAGCCATCTCCTATGCAGGTCTGGCAACGATTATTGCCGTTATTCAAATATTCTCTCTTATTTATCAAATGGAATTCACTCCAACACCATCGGTAAGTCGATACCATGATCTTTAAAATGAAGGGAGGAATAATGATGATTTAAACACTTTTTGTTTTAAATATACATCAATAGAGTGTCTCCAATGTATCCTATTGGACAATTGCAATCCAAGCCGCCATGGATGGCTATCTCTGTCTATTGCATTTAACAACAGGCGTGGTGATTGATAATGTCTTTTTACCCTTTGCAACAGCCGCATTCTTTACGTTTATCTTGGTATCCATCTTTGGTATGCGTTATCTCTTGGTGGTATGGCGAATACAGAGACCAGAGTCCATACGTGCGCAGAGTCAACCAGTATCCCCGGCACCGGAGCCTGCAGAGGAGTCGAATGAGGGCACGACAGGTGATACATTGCTGCCTTTGGCAAATCGACCAGCTGTGAATCGACCAGCGCAGGAGGAGTCCAACCCTCAGCGTGATGTGACTTATTTATATTACCGATTATGTAAGGTTTGGGGGGAAAGATGGTTCTTTTTTTTTATGCTAAATGTTTATTTTCATATATAGACGCTGTCTTGTTATTTGGTTTATTCTTGTTCTATCAGTCTGTTACCCGATCCGCATTTGTTCAGAATATCATTATAGGCACATTGGGTTTTGCATTCTATTCTTATTGGATACCACAGATTGTACGCAATGTGTTGAGAGGGTGTCGACATCCACTAAGTCACCGTTATATCTTAATTATGAGTATCACGCGTCTTTCGGTACCTTTATGTAAGTCATTATGATAAGTTTTGTAATTTTCTTTTCATTTTTTTTTTTTAACTTTTTTTTTTTCTTTTTTATACAGACTTTTATGGCTGTCCAGAAAACCTGATTGGACATGAAACCACAAAGTGGGTGTGGGCCTTGGTAGGTTATGTTGCCATTCAAGTGGCCATACTATTTTTACAGGATCAATTTGGTCCAAGATTCTTTGTACCTTCAAGGTATCTTCCTCAGACATACAATTATCATCCAGTATTACAGGACGATGACGAGAACGAGGAAGAGGAACAGCATCAGCATAAGCGACGTGATTGTGCGATTTGCTTTCTACCGGTGGATTCTACCAATTCAAGTTATATGGTTACACCGTGTGATCATATCTTTCATACAGACTGTCTTCAAAAGGTAAGTTATACATATAGAGAGAGTGTGGTTTATGGAAAAGAGGGAAACCAGTAAACGAACTTGCTTTATTGTTATAGTGGATGCAAATTAAGCTGGAGTGTCCTGTCTGTCGTGCATATTTACCTTCATATTAAATAAAATAGTTTCTTTTTTTTTTTATGTATTTAAGGGTGGTTGTTTACTATTTTTATTGATAAAATAGATATAAACATCCGCATGTTTATAAGGTTGGAAAGAATAGCTTCCTCACCATTGATTATTCTATTTCTGTTATTTTATGAGAGAACCAAAAACTAGAGTTCTATTGTGCCTGAATATCCAGCATTTGCTTTTGATGAATAATTGGTTATAATTTAAAAAAGCCTCTTTTTTGTAGAATACAAACGAGAGCATGTAAACTAATTGGCACTATGTTCATTCTCTTCCAATATATGTGGAATGCAAGAAAAAGGCATAAAGTAAAAGTTATTCGTGTTATTGTAGCTTCCCTTTTACCTTGGAGATAGAACCCTCCAAAAACAGCAGCATGAATGAGGAACCACTTTAATGCTAACCCCCAAAAGAGTGATTTGAAAGTAAACAAATAAATAAGATTCGATTCGTTTTGAAATAAAAGATGTTTACGCGTCAATGTTTATGTAATTTACAGAAAAAAGAAGGATCGACATGTTGTTTCTTTGTGTTTGTTTTCTCTTTCTCCCTTGATATTTTTGGTGTAACGGTGTGGTAATTAAAATCACATGAAACGATGTCGTTGCTATTAAATAAATGACTACATTTAATACACTGAAGGCTTACCCTTTTTGTTATTACAAGAAACATGACAATGTTCTCCTCTTTTAATGGGTTTTGATATGTGAATAAGGCATATATCATCATATACCACTAATAATAACAGGAAACACACACTTCTTTTCTGAATATATATTGCTCTATTTTCAATCTTATGAAAAGAGTATTGCTTAAACAGTCTTATTTTATAAATAAAAAGAAAATGGTTCGATCTATTTATTTGATCAAGAAACCATTGTTATTACCGGGCAAGATATTTGATTGGATGATATGATCAACTGAAACCTCCCCCCAAAAAAATATAAATAACTCTTTTCTTTTTGTTCACTTTATTGTCCTCTTTGTTAATTTTTATTTTAAAAAAATGCCTCCAAAAAGCAAATCAACAACAAAGAAACAAGTAAAAGAACAACAAAATGTCCCTACACCAGTTGATAAAACAAGTGAACAAGATGATCTAATCACTCCAGTCAATGATAGTAACAATGCTGATGATGATGAAATAACACCTGTCAATGATAATAAGAACATAATCGAACAAGATGAAATAACACCTATCCATCATGATAAAAAAGCAGTAGAAGGTGATGATGACGATCTAATCATATCTGTTCATGAAATAAATAAACAGGGTGACGACTTGACTGCACCTGTCACTGAAATCAATGATAAAACACAAAAAGTACCCGTGACTGAACCTATGACAGTCAAGGAGACTTCGATTATTAATTCTGCAAAGGATGAACTTGTAAATTTTACTTCAAAGATAAATCCTTTTACGCAGAAAATTGGCAAGGGACTTTATCAAGTGAGACAGGTATGACTTGTAATAAAAGCCTATCTCTTTATCGGATATTTTTTGTATATAAAAACAAATAAAAACTAAAAAAAAACAAAAAAAACAATGAAATATAGTACGCGACTGAAAAGCTGGGTACAGCAGAAGATATAACACAACTCCCTCAGGAATATAAAGATTTAGAAAAGGTAAAGACATCCTATACGTATCATGTTATATATAATATAAAATAATTTTTGTTCTTTATTATAGCGTGTTGATGCACTCTGTGATGTCTATACAAATCTATTAAGAGTGACAAAAACATACGGTGTACAAAGTTATGATTATCCCGAATCCATACTAAGTGTCACCAATCATATCCTGTCAAGTAATAATGATAGCCGTGCACCAAAAACACTTTCCCACGCACTCTCTCGTGCTGCATCATCATCATCTATTGAGGGTGTCTATGCAACAGCACTATCAAAGTATGCAGAGGCATCTGATAAGCTTGGTAATGCACGCCTGGTGATGGACCATGAGATTATAACCAATTTCAACGAGAAGATGCAACACACGCAAAGGACATCGATTCATGGGGTGGTAAAGGCGAGGAGGGAGGTTGCTGCCAAGAGATTGTATTTGGATGCGGCGAGGTCAAAATACAATGGGATGGGATTGGAGGTCGAGGCTGCTGAGGATCAGTTTGTTGGGGCTGTGGAACAATCGACTCATTTAATGAAGGCTTTGCTACAAGATGTGAGTTTATTTATATATATATAAGAAAAAGTATACTTTTTTTTTAATACATTTTATTTACAAAAGCCTGAACCATTACGTGATCTTACTGCAATGGCGCAAGCACAACTTTCCTACTTTAAAGAAGCTGAAGAACTGTTTTCAGCACTACTACCTGAGCTTAGCTCACTCTTAACCACCCAAGAAACCACATATCGTCATAGTAGTAGCAGCGGTGGTCAAGAGGAATAAATAATGAAAACGAAATTTAATATATTTTTATATTTTTGAATTACCATATATGGCAATCATGTAGATCACATGGCAAATCACTCATATTCAACCCCTTTTTTTGTTTTTTCTGTGTTCCCCCTTTTTAGTTCATGCTCTGAGTTGCCAAATTAAAAAGAATTAGGATTATCTCTTGTTAATTTAATTTCTTTCTCTTTCTCTCTTTCTTTCTTTTTATTTTGTTGCCAAATAGTATATTGCTTACGTTTGCTCTATTGTTACAAAATGAGTTGGTTTACTCTTTTTAATACAACAGCAAAGAAAAGGCAATCAGTTCATTCAAAAAAGAACAGTGATGTTCTGACAAAGAAAACAGCAAGCAAGCGTCTTCCTGTTCATTCGACAAAAGCAACCTGTATAACTGCAAAGACAACCTTGGTCAATGTCACCATTGACGTTGATCATGAAGAATTCACAGCCTCAACAGCGCTCTCAATAGAATTAGCAAAAAGAACAAGTAATTCTCCTTGTCGATCAAGGCGATCCTCACACACATTCGGTTCTGAGTCATCGCAACGCTCATTGTCCTTGCTTGATTCCTCCCATTCGCCGCCTCCCAAAGCCAATGTCTCCGTCTTATCAACCAGTATCTCTGTCACTGCTGCGAGCACTGAACACAAGTCTACAACTGCTTTTGAGAGCTTATCAAGCCTAAAAGATGAACTCTTATTAGCCGATAACTATGACGACAGTACACAAACTAACGAATGTGTTGATAAAGTCACTGACGACAGTGGTGATAAAATGATAAATGGCGGTAACAAAGAAAATGATGATACTAAATTCCATCAAAAACCACAGCAAAAGAATGATGCAGATATCGTTTCACCTTCCGCCTCAACAGCAACAATATCAATTCCGCTCCAAGAAGAAAAACGCTGGTCCTGGTTTAGATTCTCATCTTATTCATCCAGTCAGCCAAGTAAAAGTGAGGACACTACAACAACACTATCTTTAGGAAAACAGTTGGTCACTGAATCACCAAAGGCAATGTCACTCAACGACTCGCCCTCTTCTGCTACAACCATGATGATAATGAAAGAGGGAGATGCATCACAGCAACATTCCTTGTTATCCAAAGGAATTGCGCAGCAAGAACAATCCGCATCCACAAAAAAAGTGACACTCTCTCCGAGTTCCAGTATAAAGAGGATCCAAAAACGAAACAATATTGTTTTACCCAAGTTTGAAACAGAATTCATTGCTCAAAGAGCACATGATGATGCATCCAATAAAACGGAAACCAAGGAAACAGCACCCATCGAAACCAAGCGACCTAATTTCATCGTGAGAGCCATGGAGGCCATCAACTCTGTGCTCATTGAACCCCCACCACCCTCGCATGACATAAAGACCACGGTGGACTTTGATTGGCTTGCAAAGCAGATGCATACAAAGTTTGCTAGATTTGTGGAGGAGATCAAGTCAACTGATCCTACAAAGAAACACAATTGGATTGATAAGAGAATTACAATTATTGGTACACATGGATGGTTTCCAATGAAGGTAAATATATATATGAATATAAATACATGTAAAAAAAAAACATCTCTCTCATGTATATATATATATATATATAGCTTGTTCGTAGTATGATTGGTGAGCCTACTGGTACCTCCAAAAAATTCTGTGAACAAATGTCACACTGTGTAAAACTCTATTTCGAAAACGAGCATCATGTGACACTACCCGATAATGCCATTACAATGGTACCCTTGGAGGGCGAGGGCAAGATTGAGGACAGGGTCGAGCTCCTCTATCAGAAATTGATTGAAAACCCTCTGTGGTTGGAGGCTGTTTCCTCTGCGGATGTCATCCTCTGGGCAACCCACTCCCAAGGCACGCCCGTATCCACCATTCTCCTGCAACGACTGCTGGAGCGGGGTCATATTCATACATTCCGACAGTCTGTGTGCATGTTAGCGATGGCGGGTATCTCACATGGTCCCTTTCCATCATTAAGAGAGAGTTTACTTGTAAAGGTAAAAAAAAAAAAAAAAACAGATGAATAAAACGCATGCATATATATAATATATTCACCCGTTTATTATCAATCTCGCCAGTACTTTGAAGCCGATGCCGCACGTGAACTATTTGAATTCATGGATTCCAACAGCACCATCTCGGTTAAATTCCGCCAATCACTCTCTTATATACTAAAATGCGGCACACGCGTCGTTCTGACAGGCTCCATGAAGGATCAAGTGGTCCCGCTCTACTCTGCCATCATGACAGCCACGCAGCACCCCAATATCCTACGCCAGCTCTATATTGACGAGCATCTCTACTCTGAGAAGGATTTCCTGGTCAATCTGGTTGTACTGCTTGTCAAGATCCGTAACCGTGGGCACTCGGATCACCATTTGCTCACCTATCTAAGCGAGATCCTGGCAGGCAGCCTGTATGCGATCGAAGGGGGCCACTCCACCATCTATGAGGACCTGGGCGTGTACATGACGGCAGTGCGATATACATTTGAGACAGGGCCCTTTGGTCGTTACATGCGCGTCAATGACCATGCCGAGCAGCGACGATGGTGGTCGCATCAGGAGGATCCGACATTAGAGGAGTTTCAGGCACAGCAGACATTCAATCCATTCTACCTCCCCTGGGCCTTGCAGGGTGTCTGTACGGATCCCGACATTCTCAAGGACGATGAGTTGCGACGGGAGTTGAGACATCTCGTACAGCTCTTTGATGAGTGGAAACCAACCAGTGCAAAATTGAAGGAGCTCAAGTTTAAATTGGAACCTTTTAAATCCACTCGACTTGTGTAATTATATGTGTATATTTTCTTTTCTTTTTTTTTTCTCTCTTTCATTGCATTTATCATATTTAGAATGTATATTTGCCAGCACTCTTCTTTATTATACCATCTTTCGTTTTCTTTATAGAACAATACCCCCCTCCCATTTCAATATATATATGTTGTGTGCTTTTATTATATATAAAAGTAGATATACAAAAGCATAATTAATAAATAAATAAAAAAAAAGGAGCCCTTTCTTTGATTGACTCATTGATTATACTAATAGACACTACACAATGTGTTGGTTTGGATGATAGAATGAATATACATATATAACCCACTCTTAGATATATTTAAAGAAGTACACACTCCTTTTATTAGATGTATCGAAGCATATTTGTTCCTTTAACATCAGGATTGTCGGAGTGAGTCTTTGTTTTTATACAAAGCCTCCCCATGACCACATTGTGTGCATATTTATTTATGAAATTGAGTATGATGTCAATCACAAGTTGGTATACTATCTTTTTCAAGAAAATGAGAAAAATTTTCAAATTAATGAGAAAAGTTTGAATATTTAATGAGAAAATGCTGATTGATTAAAAAGGGAGACTAAGGTGAGACGACTGAAGGGGGCATGGGTTCATGATCCAACTCAATGAATAATAACACAGGGAGATATGTTTAAACATCTAAATGGATCCCATCTATTATCAACTTTAATTGTCATATGTAAATTATCACTGCTACTTTACTACTGCAAAACGGCAAACTAATAATGAATCCAACACGAGTCAAGATGATCCAAGACTTTATCATTTCACCAATGTTTATTTAATGGGTTATTCACTTGTTTTTTATATATTTCCCTTCTTCTTGGTTCTGCTCTGGTATACATACATATGGTCTTAACTGGTATATCCTCCTCTACTTGTCCACTATGCTGATCTCTATGCTATGCTCTTGTGGCTTCTACTGGTGTTTCCATCCATTTCATGGTATTGACAACATGCTTTGATTTTCTACTCTATGGATTGTCTTTATTTATACAATTATTATCTGTTCTCAATTATTTATTTTTTCTCATTAATTATTCCCCTTTTTCTCATTAAGTTGTAATTTTTTCTCAATTTCTTGAAAAAAACAGTAGAAAGACGACACAACAGTGGTTTATTACCTTCTCTTATTACTACCATCAGTATTTTGCATCGATTGGCAGTAAAACCCATATTTGATGCAAAATACTAGAGTAATTCCCTAGTGACTGTCAATTTTTGTGATCAGACCAGACCGAAAATTTCAGACCGAGGTGCGTGATACTGTGCGGGTATAATGAACTAAAGTCGGAATTGGAAAAATCAGTTAGCCTAAATGGTTTCAAAAGTGACATACATTTTTAGACTTACCAGCACATAATAATAATTAATGGATTTACGCACATAAGAATGGTTAGATTTGAGTCTTTCCTTATACCATTGAAACTTACCGTTGTATTTCAAGCTTTAGAGCTTGATGCCACAACCTCGTTTCTTGTACCTGAAAGAGGCGGTTGTTGTTTAGTATTACCAGTATTAAAGTGACTGGTTTTGGAATCGAGAATTGGAAAAGGCGCTCCTCTTAACAGGCGAGAGACACCGTGTAGACCAATCAATAATGCAGGCTGTTTATCGCGAGATTGCACGGCTTGACCAACTTTAAATGCAACACAGTCTGGATTGATGCAAATGGCGCTTCCATTGCTATCAACTCTTTTTACTTTACCATGGATCTTCTTTTACTTCTTTGGATGCACTACCTTTTTGAAACAATATACACAAATTTGCGACGAGTTGTGCTCATTGGTTATACAGGATGCTGCATATCTTCCATGAATCTTTGTTTTCCATGTACCACCGTATCTGTTCTACCCTCTAATGGTGCTTCCAACGCCAGTTCCTCTGTCTCCAATCATCATCATGAGCTGCTTTCTGATCTTCTTATCAGGGTCTGAACCGATGACATACTTCCTTTCTTTTGATGCAATCCTGTCCTTGAACTTCTTGGCTTGGATTTCCTTTGTTCTTCTTTTTTTAATGAACGCGGGTGAGTGGTAAAATTCCCGGAGAGTATTTGCAACAGCTTCACGACCCAAGTGAATGTCAAATACTTCTTGGTGTGAAGTAGCATCTTTTAAAGATGAACGGGAAAGTTCTTCTTCGGTTTTCAATACTTTCTTTACCAGCAGAACTTCTCTTTTTTCTGTTGTATTCCGCCAACGCCTCATGTAAGCTTCATTGGTGCCTATATCGATATCTTTGGATGATATATTAAACGGTTTTGGAATCGGTTGAAACCTTTGCGCTGATTCTGATCCTTGCTCATCGTGTAAAGCTTCATAATAGTTATACAAGGGCAAGGGAACTGCAACAGTAGACGTCATTATTTTTAATCCATTATCAGTTCCTGAGAACACACAGTCTTTTGGATCCACCTTCAAATCCACTTTTTCAACCTTGTCGTACAAAAAGGAACATTGCTTCTGTTTCGTAATAGACTTCTTGTGTTGTATGGTGTTTGCTGACTTGAAAGCTGAGGTTTGACCCTTGTCTTTGGCGTTTAAGGCTTTTTGTTTAATATACCTTTTTCCTCCACAGTGAGACAGGTTGTCTTTCAAGTGTTGGATTTTTCGAAGTTCTTCGTGCTTCTTTGACTTTAGATGCCGGATCTGCTCTACTACTCCATCATTTATTAAACGATTTGAGCCAGTATTTGGTGCCTTCCACTTCTTCTTCTCTTCTTTGATTTTCTCTCCAAAATTGTTTGTATTTCGTTCCTGATATGAATCTGTCACCTGACGTTCAAGAGCAGAAATCTCAGCATCTAGTACTTTAATGTTCGATTTCAAGTCGTCTTTCGACAACTCCATCTCTGGGGTCATTCTAGGATCTTGATCTTTTACTTTAGGACCACCAATGATAGTAACTCTCTGATATGCAGAGGACTTCTTGAGAGCACCAATTATTCGAACGGTTTTGGCACCAGGAAGAATATGGAGGTGGTGAATAAAGTTTAAACCATGAGCGTCACACAGCTTGTTGATTTTGCTAATATCGAAAAATGCATTGAATACCGCATCTTTACATGACAATGCCTCATTTTCAGACGTTATTGCTTCTCCTT